>JBBPMO010000258.1:0-33462 GCA_038090315.1 Xanthoconium stramineum | reverse complement strand
GCATCAGTTTCGCTTCCTTCTGTTCCAAAGATAACTGAGGTCTGATGGGGTGATGGTGCTGGAAGCGAGCTGATACGTTTGCGCTTCATCAATATGGTGTGACGATACTTACCCCTGACGATGGGCCTTTCGGAATAGACGCTAGTACAACATGTGGTGATTAATACTTATCGTGCAATTCAACAAAATGGTCTTTCTCAGATGTGGCAATAAACCCAGCGACCGAATCTCGGACCAAATGATGTAACTTGCTAGACCGCGTAGGATCAGTAGTGTTGAGGGGTTGCGCCAGTGCCAGCAGTGCTCGTCTGTTGCGTTGCAGTGATCCCTAATGTTTTTCATCATATCTTTGGAGTGCATGGACTCCAGGTTGTGATCAATAGCGACGGGCAGTGCAATCTTTCCCTCGCTCCTGTTGGAAACCAATCAGTTACCATCTGACAGCTTGCCTGCACAGCTAAATACTTGCGCAGTGACCCAGATTCGAGACAGACTTGTTCGTCGTCAGGCATCGACCCGGATACGACGTATCATAACCAACGGACGAAAGTTTGAGTGAACGTCGAATAAATCTCCCGGTGCGGCTGTTCTTCAAGTTCGCCGGGAGGATGATTTTGATGCGGCGTTCATGAAACATTTGGCCATTCGAGTGGACATTTAGTCCCTTATGGATTCGCATTTTGGATTGAAGGTGCACATCTCCAGGGAGAAACTCGAGTGGAATTTGAGCTGTCGTGGGAGTTTGTCTGACAGGCTCCATCGGATGCTAAAACGGATCAGTTGATAAACCTTCCGTCGGTGAGATATCGTCTCAACGCATGCAATGACATATCATCGACAAGGATGGAGGGCAACAAGGAACAATGGACCAGAAAAGATCAGACTCTGTTCTGCCTATATCGCGAACACGAACAGAGGTAAAATATTATAAACTCTTCTAGTGGCTAGCTGGTTCGTGTCGCTTCGTTAACCACATTTTAAGCCCCCCGAAGAAGAGGATAAAGAAATACTTCGTGATATCTATATGTAGGCGTGTCAAGATTGTGGTCGTATATCGAGAATATAGCTTCTCGTCTAGAGCTTGTCAACTTCCACACCCGAGTCACTGGCGGTATCGTCAGTGATCTTGGGTCTGCTGGCAGCTAACCCAAGGGCGTTCTTGTAGAAAATAATGTTCCCTTCATCCTCGACAAACTGCGACATCAATCAGTCTCAAGCAAGACCAACATCTGACATCCAAAATCACCTTGCACTCTTTGAAAACTCGGTATACTTCTCTCCATCCGCCAGGGCGTCCCTCAAGAACAACACCTGCTTGCTTCAAACGTTGACGAAGTGCATCAGAAGCTTCCCATCTACGCAAGGAGAGTCAGCTTCGCCAAGAATGATAGGCCAAGGTCTTACGCGTTGTAATGCGGGATCTTGCTAGAGACGTGGTGTACGACATGGGTCTCGGAGATACCATGAGTGGCGTGAGCCCCAATCCAAGCCATGAGCTTGCCACAGTCACCCAAAAGGCTACGGTCGAGAGTAGCCAAAGCACCACGGGAGAACGTAAACTCTGGGGCACGGTAGTGAGGGAGAATGGGATCAGTATGTTGCAAGAAAGTGATCAACACCAGCCAGTGGTTGACCCTGGCATAGTTGATGATTAGATAAGGACCATAGATAGAGACTCGTGACGCACCATAAGTAGGGGACAAGATAAAGACGGAAGACATCCCAGAAACCGAATTTGTAGATAGATCCAGCGACTCCAGCCAACCACAACAAGGCCCCGATATCAGATATAATGATCGAGCCGTATTGATGAGGCGCAAACATGGCAGCATTCGGGTTAAAATCTGATCACACGATTAAAAGCGCTCATAAGTAAGAAAACATCCACTGACGGCTGGTGCCTGCAGGGTATCTCTTTTGGCCAGAGGCATTACGAATCAAGTATGCGGGCCATCCCCCAATCTAAGACAAGGATGAGTATACGCGGTAAAAAAAAACATACGGTAAATACGCACGAGATAACCCGCAGCACCGAGTGTAGCACCGATCGGAGAATCGCCAAGAGCATCCCAGAGTTCTCCCTTGACTTTGTCACTTATGCTCGAACCAAGGATGTTCTCCTGCGTAGGATCAAAGCCAGGCAGACCGAGTTGGGAGCGAGTCTTGGGAACGAACACCTGGTCTTGCGTCATATGACCAGTTGAGGCATGGTGCTTCGCGTGTGTAATTCTCCAAGAGTGGTACGGAACACCGAGCCTGGAATCCAAAATCCAAAATTGACGTGTCAATCACGTGACGTTTATGAAAGAAAAAAAAATCGCGCACGCAGAGTGAAGCACCCAGCCCACGCTGTTATTGATGAACTTGGACTCGGAGAATGCTTGGTGTCCACACTCGTGTGCTACGACCCAGAGACCAGTGGCGAAAAGACCGGCCCAGAAACCGTACAAAGACCACACTGAGAACCGCGCTACTGGGTAAAGAATGGGATAGGGCAAGCTGATGACCTCCGGTGTAATGAGAGCGTCAAGGAACGTAGCAGCCTTGTAAACACCGCCAATGACGATGCAATCCCATGCGCTGTTACGAAATTCGGGCGTCAGCAAAGTCGCAGTGGGGCAGTAAAAGCGTTGACCGTACATGTAAAGCGACGAACGAATAGCAGAACGCTTGAAGCAGTGTGCACTGTACGTTGCAATCAGGTCAAAGATCACTGGTAAAGACTAGGGGGACTCACGGGATGGCACTGAGCAAGTCCTTGATTGTAAGGTCAGGGATAATGACCTCGTTCTGCTCAATGGTCGTCACGCCGTCCTTGGATTTGACACTCATAGTGATCGTGAATGATGGTTGTAAAAAGGTTTCCGAGCTAGTCCCAAACCTCGCCAAACAGAAAAAGAGTGCGAACGGGAGGAAAGTGTTGGGGAGGCGGCAAAGTAAATCCCATAGCCGAGGGCATTTTATTGGGGGAAAAATACATGTTCGGACACAGCCGGGTTACACGTGGTGTTCCATTGTTACCAATTGCGACTGATCGAACCAACGTTCGAATTCGGCTCGGCACAATTAGTTCAACATTGACTAGCCAGGTATGTGTGTACTATGGACGACGTGTTGGCGAACGCGATTCCTATCCAACGAAACATGATTTTATCGGCAGGCAAAGAGCTGACTTGGGGCAGAGTGTCGTTTACCATTGACCAGACTCGGGAAATTCAGCCTCTGAAAATGTACAATTTCGAATCACGCCAAGACGCCCACTTCATATCCGGCGGTTCAACCTCGAAGGGTATAAAGTGGGCCAGTGGTGACAACTCCCTCAAGATAGAACAGAATTAATCGGCCTCGGGTTCTTGATAACCGTGCGATGACTGCTCCTGCTAACTGCAGCTCCAAGATTAACTCCGGGCGAGCGAGCGCTTTCGCTTCAGCTTCGCAACCAAGCCCAACTTCAGATAAGCAGACTGGGGTTCGGCATTCTGATCCAGATAGCGCTACTCCGGGTTTCCAACATCCGGAGCGGTTGGAACACCGGACTTTGTCGATGAGAGATCAAGCTGTACAGTATCTGGTATGCCAGTTCACATGAAAAATCAGCTCATCCCTGGCTGCTCGAGACGATGAATTTCACACCTGTGACGGCTTGAGTTCCACCCCCACAGTTCTTGCGGGCCTAGACAGCTACGATTAACTGACAGCCGATGATGCCGGAGTGTCCGGCGTTCAAACCGAATCGCTGATGACGCTACTTACGCGTGGGTCTCTTGGAATAGTATCGACATTGGTGAAAATTCTATGGTACTTACATATTATATGGTGGAAGAGGATCGGGGCCGACCTGACGTTGACTTCGTGATTTGCAATTGCAGGGTTGTCCGAGTATGAACGTACCGCGACTCCGAGAGCACGGACAGGGACACAACACTGAGTAGACGAGCTCTTCTAGCAATCAGCCAATACGGCTTATTATTCTATTCGTTCATCACTCAAGTGGAGTAGCGCTCAATCATGCGATAGCGCCATAAGAAGGCAAAAAAAAGTCATGATGTTTAGATGTAAAGGGTGTCGGAATCGTGGTCATGTACATCGAGAACATAGCTTAAAGGTTTCTCGTCTAGAGCTTATCGACTTCCACACCTGAGCCGCTGGCGCTATTGTCTGTGATTTTGGGTCTGCTGGCAGCCAGCCCGAGGGCATTCTTGTAGAAAACAATGTTCCCTTCATCCTCAACGAACTGCAAGTCCAATCAGTGACTCGTAAACGGGACTGAACGTTCAGCAATACCTTGCACTCTTTAAAAACTCGGTATACTTCTCTCCATCCGCCAGGGCGTCCCTCAAGGACAATGCCTGCTTGCTTCAGACGTTTACGAAGAGCATCAGAGGCCTCCCATCTGAAGGAGAGAAGTCAGCACCGCGAGAAATGACAAGGTGAATTATTACGCATTGTAATGCGGGATCCTGCTACAAACGTGGTGCAAGACATGAGTCTCGGAGACACCATGAGTGGCGTGAGCCCCAATCCAAGCCATGATCTTGCCACAGTCACCCAAAAGGCTGCGGTCGAGCGTGGCCAAAGCACCGCGAAGAAACGTAAACTCTGGGGTACGATAGTGGGGGAGAATTGGATCGGTATGTTGCAAGAAAGTGATCAGCACCATCCAATGGTTGACCCTGGCAAAAGTTAGTTAGTAACTGAGGACCACAAGTATATACAAAGACTCACCATAAGTAAGGGACAAGATAGACGCGGAAGACATCCCAGAAACCGAATTTGCAGATAGATCCAGTGATTCTAGCCAACCACAACAAAACCCCGGCATCAGATATGATGATTAAGCCACATTGGTGAGGTGCAAACATGACAGCATTCGGGTTAAAATCTGGTCTCGTTCAATTAGAAGCACTCATGAGGAAAGAAGCAAAGCATCCACTAACGGTTGGTGCCTACAGGATATCGCTTTTGACCAGAAGCATTACGAATCAGGTATGCCGGAAACCCTGCAAGCTAAGAAAAACATGAGCCATGCACGATAAACAATTTTGCTTCAATTCGCACAAGATAAGTAGCAGTACTGAGTGTAGCACCAATCGGAGAATCGCCGAGAGCATCCCAAAGTTCTTGCTTGACCTTGTTACTTATGCTCGAGCCCAGAATATCCTCCTGTGCAGGGTCAAAGGCGGGTAGACCGAGTTGGGAGCGAGTCCAGGGAACATACGCTTGTTCTTCAGTCATATGACTAGTTAAGGCATGGTGCTTTGCGTGCGTAATCCTCCAGGAGTGATATGGAATACCTAGCCTTGATTCAAAATAGATGCGTCAATGACGTGATTCGATGAAAAAGGGAAAAGTCGCGTACGCGGAGTGAAGCACCCAGCCCACGCTGTGATTGATAAATTTGGACTCGGAGAACGCTTGATGTCCACACTCGTGTGCTATAATCCAAAGACCGGTGGCAAAAAGACCGGCCCAGAAACCGTATAAAGACCAGACTGAAAACCGCGCTACTGAGTAGAGAATGGGATGGGGCAAATCGATGGTCTCCGGAGCAATGAAAGCGTCAAGGAACACAGCAATCTTGTAAACACTTCCGATGACAATACAGTCCCATGCGCTGTCACGAAAATCACACATCAGGAAGGTCGCAGTTAGGGAGAAAGCTGTGGCCATACACGTAGAGCGACGAACGGATAGCGGAACGCTTGAAGCAGTGTGGACTGTACGTTGTAATGAGGGTCAGTTGACCTCCGTCAACGACTAGGGAGCAGCGGTAAACCTACGGAATTGCACTGAGCAAGTCCTTGGTTGTGAGGTCCGGGATAATGATCTCGTTCTGCTCAATACTCGTCACCCCATCCTTTGACTTGACACTCATGATACTAGCGTACTAGAACCCACTAAACAGAAGAGGAGTGCGGTCTGAAGGGTAGGAGAGGTGATAGAGAACTGGGGAACCAATTTTTACCGTCAAGGCCATTTTATGGGTGAAAAATAAGAGATTGGTTGTCCGAATAATTGTACTATGCATGACCTGATAACCGGAATGGCAGAACCGAGCCTTGAAGTATGGTTTCGAAAAGCGAACCAAGATGAACAAGGGGGCATCGGAGCGACCCCTCAGGCGCAGTGCCGGCAGCCTGTCAGTTTCTAAGTAAAACCTACCTTCAATTTGTGGCTCGGAGTGAGTAGCCACCAGACTGGACGCGCCACAGATGTGTCAGAGAAGCCGCAGTTCTTGTCATCCAATGACATTTCGCTAACTGACTAGTGAACAGTTGGGGTAAAGTGCAAATTTATCAAGACTTGGGAACCAGAGATGGCAACGTACAATCTTTGAGAATCACGCCAAGACGAACTAGCTAGGGAATGGGCCGGTGGTAATAGGGCCCTAGTGTTAAAACGGTCAACTCAGCGCTTGCAAGCGTGCTGCTAGCCCCTCGAGGAAAGCAAAACCGTCTTTGGTAATCGTACGGCTACTGCTCCTGTTTGTCACAGCTCCAAAATCAGCTATCATTCGAGCGAGCGCTTTATTATCCGGTGCTTTCGCCACCTCTCGCTTCAGCCTCGCCACCAAGTCCAATTTCACATGGGCAGGCTGGGTTTCGGCATCCTGATCCAGATCTACGGTACTCCGGGTTCGCGATGTTCGGATCGGGTGGAACGTTCTCGGGTCACCGAGTTTCTTGTACAGGTCGTCCAAAAAGCCGAAGCCTTCTATAGTCAGCATTTTCGACGTTCCGGTCTCCTTGAGGACTGTTGCAAAATCTGCTACAATCTTTGACAAGGTACTATTATCTGTGGGTTTCGACAATGCGTGTCGTAGCTCCGCGAGTCGTTCATATTTCTTGAGGCGTACATGTGTACGTTGCGGGATACCTTTCGGTTGTTCTGGAGTCTGCCGCCCTCCAGTGGAGTCGTCACTAAGATCCTCTTCCACCGTCGCACCGTTGGCTTTTGCATTGTTGGGCTTTGCTGCTTGTCTCTCTGGCGCCGGCGCATTCGTCTGGTCAGCGAGGGCCGGCCGGTTATTGAGCTGGAGCTTGGCGAGATCCTGGAGCATGTTTTCCATTTCAGCGCCGGTGAATGCAGCGCGCTTGGGCGCTGTTCGTGGAACCGGTTTTGCCTAGAACCAATGTTCTTTCGTCCGAAACACGATTGCATCATATAGTAAACCATACCTGTTGAGGCGGTGGTGGCCAGATAAACTTGTGAATATCCGTAAACCCATTCTCCTGGGCGAGTGCTTGAAATTCGTCCATCCAGTGTTCGTAATCAGGTCGCTCGGCAAACTTCAATCGTCGACAGTACCGAAGGAATTCTTCAAACTCCGAAGGCATCCCACGGCAAAGCTCCTCTGGGCGTGCAGATTGTTTGGCACGCTTTATACGCATGTGCTGCTCGTCGGTTTTAGGCACGCCATTGCGAGTCCAAGGCAGTCCGCCAGGGGTAAGAAGGTGGATGAACATCAGCGCAGCCGCTTCGAGATCGTCCCGACGAGACGGAACTGCAGCATAATTCATGGGGTATCAACTAATAAAAAGCCTGGGACACTGACCCTTGCCTTTGCAGTGGACGCCGACTGACGTGAACCAGTAATTCCCGAGAAAATCCCTCTTTTGCTTCGAATCGGGGATGTGTCGGTGAGTGATAGGATCAATATAGCGCTTGGAGAATCCAAAGTCGATAAGGTAAATCATGGTATCGTTGGGTGTCCGACCAATTGCACAATTTCCAAGTTGGATGTCGCGATGAAGGACTTCCCGATTATGCATTGTCCGGAGACGTGATATCTGCGATGACGCACGATCAACAGATTGGACCATGAAGACGTCCACTAATGTTACCGTACCACTTGGTAAGCAATTGAGCAGACACTCCGCAAATCAAGCGTGTTCTTGCCGTTGTTTCGGTATATACTATCTAAGCTTGACCCGAGCAGAGTGATGACAAGATAGTGCCATTTCCCTTGCACGCCAGAGGCGTATAGACTCGGCATCCCTTCTGCGCCTTGTAGCAATGGATAGAAATACTCTTCATATCGATTAGTGGGACACTCGTGGTTGACGTCTTGCACCTTGAGCGCAACCCATTCTCCGTTGAATACATTGTAGGCACTATAGATCGAGCCTGGATCGCCTTGGTGACCAATGGTACCGAAGACGGACGACCTGCTCACCAGAGTAACCAGATCCCAACAGCATGTGCAACCAATAATTACCTAGGCGCCGAGGAATCTCTTCAGGCCTGTGGTTCATCGCCCCAGTTCTCAACCAAAAACCTGCGGAGGTTCGGTCAGAGGGTAGAGGACGAGCAGTGATCGCAGCGAAATAAGAAATACGAAAATGACACGAGGTCAACTCGCAATGTTCAACGCGTCAGTCACGTGAATACAGCAATATGGTTCGCCCCGCTGCTATCGCTTACCACAGTGTCGGTCAGTCAATTCGTCACGGATCGTCATGAGTGGCCTGACGACGAACTTAATTTCTGGTAAACCTTGTCATGCATGACACGGCCTGACGAATCGAGTGTGAGGATACAGTCTATGCAGGTAAGATAGTATGTAGGAAAGTATAGTAGTGCATCGATAGGTCATCACGCATCCATGACGTTAATCTACTGTATGTAGTGAGTGAAGGTTCACTGATTTCTTCGTGGTTGGGCGGCTTTGGAGATCGAGAGCCTGCTCGCTCCGCAACCGCTCAATCCGGGAGCCTGCAGACCGTTCGTCCGGGTCCAGCCTGAGTTTGAAACCTATCGAGTGTGAATTCTTTCTGGGTCTGAAACGTTTGAACTGACCAGGATTCGTTCCACTTCATAGAATCAAGAAATATATCAAATATGATTGTGTGCAAGAGTAGAACATGGAGAACTGTGGAAAATAGTTAGTTTCTAGAAGTGGTCGACTTCGTGGTCTGACCGACACCGTGATAAGCGATAGTACACACGAAACTACACATGTTACTCGTACAAATGTGGAAGAAAAGCGTTGTAGCGAATTTACAATTTTGCCGATCTCTCATATTTTTTCGACAGCTCGGCCGCCATCTTGAGTGCACGGGGCGTATCATACTTGTCCATGATGACTTCAACGAGCTGCATCTTCCCTGCGTTGGAGAACTGGGGATCATCCAGAAGTTTCTCCAGTCTGTGCTTGTCGCGAACAGTATAAGACCTGGTCAGGGTGCCGTCCACATCCCCAAGCGTCGTAAGAAGTGACGTCCATTTCCTAATGTCAAGTCAACATCAAAACCTGACACGAAGAGACGTCGTCACTGACCACCCGGGAACGTCATTATATTTTCTGTTCGCTAATCAGAACTGGAGGTTGGATGAAAAAACGTCACTCACCTGTTCATGCCGTGCAGGTTTCTCTCGATGGTGTAACCGCTATTGTTGATCAAGAAAACGATTGGGGTAAGCCCGTGGTGAATCATCGTGGAGAGTTCTTGGATGGTAAGTTGGCTGGGGATCGATTAGAACATCAGCACATGACGAGTGTGACTATGGTTGGGCTTACGCGCTACCATCGCCAATGAAGAGGATGACACGGCCAAGTCCTTGTTCACGCGCGGCAAGGGCTGCTCCTAGAGTACTTCCTGCAAAGTTTCAAGGTTAATGTACCTCGTTGTCCACGTGTTTTCGTTCTACCAACTTACCGATAGTCCAGCCAATGCTGCCATACAATATCTGGGTCAGGAACACCGATTGGTCAGGCAACGGGACGTCAATGAGACCAAAGTTCGAGGTGCCTGTCACTGCGCTCAGTCCAGCTCATGCGAGCATGGAGAATCATGTCGCACCTGTTTCCGCGACAATTACGTCTTTCTTTCTGAAGAATTTGCCGACTCGAGGCCAGAAGTAGGATTGCGTGATGTCACTGCTCTGTTCCATGGGGACTTCCAGCTTGAGTTGAGGAACGACGAGTTCGCTGGCCTGGGGCCGATGTTTCCCCAAACGGGAGGTGAGCTTTGGGAGTAAGTTCTTCATCCCGATTCCCGGAAAGTGCGCATAGCGCACGAGTACGTGATCAGAATGTAACTGAAATGGACTTAGCGTTCGCCAAGTTCAAGCTCTTGAACATCCATACCTCGATGGTGTGGGTGGTTGGAATTCGATACGTGAACATCCCCGTGTTGAAATCTGATTTCAGCGCGCCGATAGAGAGTATCAACTTGGCTCTCTCCACCACTTCTTTGATCGTAGGATCACTGATAGAACCTATGTAAATCTTTGATGACCAGAGGTGAACAGATGATCACAACAAGGAAGGGAGACATACACCACCATAGCGATCGTATTGCTCGCTGACCGCAGATTTGCCCATCGGCGTGGCGTATACAGGAAAACGGGTCGCAGTGGCTAATTCCTTCACTTCATCTTGTACGTCGTGCCGACTGACGCAAGCGTCGACAAGGATAACGATGTTACCACCAGCATCATCAATAGCTTTGGTGATCTCGTCCAATACAAACTCTTCCACTTCAGGATCATTCGGGGGAAGTGTGCGGGACAGTGGGGTCTTCAACCGCTTGGCCGGGATTTTTTCGGACACCATATCAGTTGGAAGCGACAAATACACTGGTCGAGCCTGGACACACGTAAGTGCTTGATTCCAATTAGTAGATTGTAAAACCAAAACCCACGCTGGTGATGCAGTCGATGAGAATACGATCAATCTCTACTGCAGCATAGATCTTGTTCATGAGCATTGCCTGAGAAATGGTTACCTGTTCTGCGGCTTTGGTGTAAACATCGAACCTATCCACAGACGTGAGCAAGCTTTCGTCTGACTGCACTTGTTAGTACCTTGCGTCCCCTAGGGTGTGATGAAGTAAAGGCCTTGTCTTGAGTTGCGAGGTGCTGGGCGCCCCTGCTACGTGGAGTACCGGAACCATCTCGGAGAATGCTGTACATGAGGTATATGGAATTCGGCAAGGTGAAAATAGATAGGTCGACTCACCACCCGCTATGCCATTGATGGCACTCAACTCTCCAACGCCAAACCTTGTAGAAACAGTCAAAGAAAATCGCTGAGGGATTAGGAGTTTAAGCACGTTGTGACGACTACTCCTATACTGTGTGGCTTGACTCTTGCATACCCATCGGCAGCATACGCCGCGTTGAGTTCGTTACTGCCAAGCATCAGACCGCGAACCTCTGTAAGCAAAATCCATACCAGTCCCCAATCCACTGAATTTTTGGATGATCCTCGATGTAATCCTTAAGGTACATGTTAGTGAGACTACTAGGCTCAGTACACTCAACAACAACAAGCGCACCAGGAACGCTGAACTATGTGTCAGATTGAAAGTGACCGCGACACAGCGAAATACGTACGCATATTGAAGTCGCCGGGTACACCAAAGATGGACTTGGGTAGGGAGTGCCTATTAGTTGCATGGCGCGGTAGAAAAGGGGACGAACCGAAACCCCGAGCTGTTCCAACCTAGTCAGGAGGTAATTGGCAACGGTGATTTGCTCTTCGTCTTTGCGATCGGCGGTAAGAGCCTGCAGCTCATGGCGAAGTCTGGCGACCTCAGATTGAAGGTCAGTTGTAGTTGCTTCCATGTTTCTGGTCGTGGGGAGGTGGAGAGAGGAGAGAGGGGCCCTAACGCTGCATTTTATTTTCTGGCTATACGGCACGACAAATTCGCTGGTGGCAACTCGTTTTTACTAGGATTCATGACGTCGATGAAGTCACTTACCTATCTAAGGTGGCCCCTGTCGATGCAGTGCGGCCCACTCTTCCTCGAGGATGCCCATGTACAGCAGATCCTCCCAGTGTCCTTCCACCCAGTTAGCCCGTCTTTTCGTTCCTTCGTGCTTGAACCCCCTGTCCAGGGCCGTGAGCAAGACTAAGAAAAAAACCCATCACTACTCACAACTTCTTGTAGACGGCGATCGCAGCCGCATTGCCCTCGAGTACCGTCAACGATACCCGCTGGATACCCAGTGCCTCGAATGCGTGTCCAATGATAAACTTCGATGCCTCCGTGCCATACCCATTGCCCCAGAACTTGGGGTATATGGAGATCCCAAACGTCCCGTCCCTGTTCTTGGGCTCGGACACCTTGATGCTGCATTGTCCCACAAACGACCCCATGTCTTTCAGAAGGATCGAGAACCATATGGTCGAACCCTCTGCTTGCGCCTTCAGAAATTCCTTGTACTTTGTTGGATGGGGTATGTTGGGCCCCATTGTCACGAACCGCTGGGCGCGAGCATCGTTGCGCATGGCATACAAGTGTTCCACGTCGTCGTCTTGGAAACCACGGATGAGAAGACGCTCAGAGGAAAACATGGTATGTATGCTGACGGCGATGTTGATGGAGCTGACCGTCGTCACGCTTAAATAGCTAGGACACGGGCCGTCGTCACCGTGAAGGGAAAGTCGCATTGCAAGCTAACTAATCTGCGAGTCGGTGGACTCAGGCTGATACTACCTCATCTAAGGTCTAGGAGATAGACGCCTCGTTCGCGCTCATCGTTGCCCATTCGTCGTCAAGTATACCCATGGTTATTAAATCCTCCCAGTGACCTTCGACCCAGTTGCAACGTCTTTTCCGACCTTCTTCCATGAATCCACTACACAGCGTCAGCACAAGATTTGTGATTGTTACGTCTTGCTCACAGTGTCTTGTAAAGGGCAATCGCCGCTTTGTTACCCTCAAACACACCCAACGACACCCTGTGCACGCCCAGCGCCTTGAAAGCGTATCCGATCACGAATTTCGATGCTTCCGTCCCATAGCCTACCCCCCAAAACTTGGGACGCAATGCAATGCCGAAGACACCATCCCTGTTCTTGGGTTCCTGAATCACGACGCTGCATTGTCCCATAAACTCGCCCGTCCCTCGCAGGACGAGCGTGAAGTATAAAGTGCTTTGTTCCGCCCACTTCTTCAGGTCCTCTTTATATTTGGATGGGCGAGGAACGATGGGTTCGTTCGTGATGAAGCGTTGCACTCGGGCGTCATTGTGTAGTATGATGAGGTTGTCGACGTCACTGTCCTCGAAACCGCGAAGTAAAAGACGATCGGTTGTAAACATGGGAGGCCTTGAAAGTGGGATCAATACCGTTTTCTGAGAGCTCTAACACACAAGGGCTGCATTTATAGCTGTATCAAGTGCTCATTTGATAATCAAGTTGAGAAGAATACCGGCACTTAAATTGGACCATCCTGTAACGCAGTTACACTGGTTGGCAGGACTGGCAGGCACTGGAAGGAACTCATGGTCGAATGTTAGACCAATGGTAAGCACGGAGATTAGAGAAGCAATGGAATGCTGTATTTTGGAGATGTGCATGCGTCGTACCATATGATCATAAAATGAAATCATGAACGACCATGGGAAGAGCCTGCGGAGAACCGGGATATGGTGGGATGCCGGTAGACAGTACATTCATTCGTCGTCTTCCTCCTCAGCCTCCTCCTCCTCCTCTTCTTCCTCCTCCTTTTCAGCCTCGACCACGGCGGTTGCGATTCGGTCCAAGTCGCGTTGACCGTCCTGGCTGATTCTCCGGCCACCGTTCTCGGTTTGCTCGAGGACGCCGATCTTTTCTAGGGATTGGCAGATCTTGCGTTGGACGGAAGCAGATGCGTTTGCATGGTGCGAAGGACGGTTACCACGTCTGTTGCGACCACCATGGAGTTTTATGAGTTTTCCGATGCCGACGTCCTTGCGGAGGTAAATGTGCCGTGCGATGGCAGCTACAAGTGGAACGTTGAGCGGGGAACGTTTCAATATGTTCCGGAATGTTACCTGCGCGGATGTAGTACCAGTCTGGGTCATAGGGTGCAAGCTCTTTGAAAGCACCGGTTTTGACGAGATCGACCCATGTTGGGACCTCGAGCTTGCCGGAGCGCTTGAGGTGGGATGCGTATGCTGCGATGAATGCTTCTGCACTGAAGAGAGCGTAAGGCTGACAGTGAGGATGGGTGTTTGGGGCTCACCTGATGTCTCTAACGCCTGGCATGATGGCGGGTTATCGTCGAGCACGGCGATGTACCAGGAAATTAGAGTTCGCGACGGAGTTTTAAATTCAGCCACCGACTGTGCAGTTCTCGATTTCCTTTTTCGTCGACCATACTTGCCATGTCGATCTACTGTCTTCCTCCAGAGCTGCTCATCGAGATATTCGTGTCCTCGTCCCGCTTGGGTGCGCCTTTGACCCCGCTCGTTATTTGCACCGTCTGCACCCTCTGGAGGGACGTTTGTCTCGCATCCCCGAGAACATGGCAACTCATCTTTGTCGACAAGTCCTCTCGCCGTATCTCAGCCATAAAGACGCAGGCAAAGCTCTGGATCGCCCGCTCAGCGCCCCTCCCCTTCAACGTCGACATAGACCTCGCAGACTATGACCGCCTCCTTCCAATCATCTCTTGCTTTCTTCCCCACTTGTCCCGCTGGATGGACTGCAGAGTGTCGTTCCAAGGGCGTACGTTCCACACTAGGCTCACCGATCTCACCCTCTCCGCCCCCCGTCGCATCCTTCACCACCTCGACGTCCGCCTCAAAGCCCCCTTTGACACAGACAGTGCCGACGACGGCAACGTCTTCTTCTCCTGCGGAACAAACACCTTCCGTCATATATCCATGAAGATAACAGCTTCCACTCTCCCCGCGCCAACATCCATCAACCCACTTCACTTCACCTCGCTCGACATCACAGAGTCCTCGTTCGCCCACACCGTCCGCCCCTCCGAGTTGCTCAGCTTCCTTACCCGCTGTCCCAACCTCGAACACTTTTACTTCCACGGTGTCTCCAACGAGGAGAGAATTCTCTGCTCATCCCCGGTCGTCGTCACACTCCCACGACTGCACACTATCTTATTGGATCTCGTCTGCATGCAGCGCAGCATCCTCTCTCATTTACACCTCCCCGCCCTCAGAGAGCTCCGCCTTCGTCATCTCAACATGGACGACTCTCTAGACGGCTACCACGTGGAAGAGTACGGCGACAGCGACGACGAAGCCAACGATTTTTCCCAGTCTCCCTCCAGCGACCACCACACCGGCATGGGTCTTCGGAAACTCATCCAACGCTCCCGTCCTCCCCTCGAAATTCTCGACATGGACCTCTCAGACATGCGCACAAAGGACTTTAGATGGGTTTTTGACAGACTCCCATTCTTGAAGCAGTTCTCCATCGTCGGCTCCGACATGTCTGACAAGGTTGTGCAGCTCTTTCGGCCGGATCCCATCCCTGAGTCAGTCCCCGGATCTGGCAATGGCCGTTGCCGTCTCCGTCTTCCACAGCTGACGACCCTCAAGCTCTTTGGGTGTCAGCAGTTTTCGGGGGATGCGTTGGTAGAGGCGCTCACAGCTCGGGTCGTCTATACAGACGCGGCAACGCCCAACGAGACGCTGACCAACGTCGTCGTATCTGGATGTCACAACTTTACGGCCAATCATGGTATTCAGCTGTCGTGGTACCTTCATGGACGTTTACATTTCTCATAAGGGTAGACACCCTCGCCTGCTCGCGGCATGACCTATTGTTATCTATAATCCTCCTAGTCGTTGTCATATTGTACATATAAGTATCAGCGGAGTGTATTTTTACTATTGGGGAGGACTCATGTATGCTCATTAAATAAGGTTGCCTACTACGTACATACCGTGTGTACCTCGACAAGATCAAACGAGTGTCGGACCATCATCATTGCCCTGGTTCACGGGAAATACATCGCCAAAGCCCTGCCGATACGCCGATTCTCGTTGCAGATGCCGCACATCCGCAACGTGAGCATGATTGCCCCGCCAGACTTCATCCTCGCCGCGTTCGCCCCAGTGGAACGTATGGAACGTGTCCACCTCGTACCCTTCAGCCCATTTCTGCCTCACAAACGACGCATTGAACGGCGGTTGCCAGATCCACCACTGTGTGACATTTGAAAAAAAAAAGGCAATCATGTCAAGCGAACGATCAAGAAAACTGAGAGAAGCACACGACATACGTGGTCCACGAACTGGATCGGTTCCCCAGGCGGAACGACAAGATGGACGGTCGTCGGGGTCGCGATCTCGAGGAAACAATCAGTCTCGAGGAAGAGCGCCAATACGTCCATGAACGCCTCGCGATGACGTCCCGGAATGTACAGCGTGTCCGCAGAGCCACCGATAAGCCTTGTCTGCCCATCGGTCAGCTGAGCGAGGTGATCGCGCATCTCCGCGGGCACCTTGCGAAACGCGTCCATGCATACCGACACGCCAACGTGGGGGTCGCTGATACGAGGATAGTCAATGGTGATGGCATATGAAGCTTCAAACTAACGGTAAGAGACTTACCCCCACCTAGGCAACCTGGTCAGTCGCGTGGGTCATTCGGCACAGTTGGGACTTACCACCAGTCCGGGCCCCAACCCCTCCATGTTTCCGTGAGATTGAGGGACGTATCGGGAGAGATCATTGCGGGAGGGGCATGTCGGCTGATATTTAGCCCGGATTCCGTGGAGTCACCAAGGGCTGGATTTGGAACGGGTTGTCCCCAAGGTGAATGGTACCAAAACAGGCTTTGATTGAACTGTTGAAGTCGAGGAACATTGAGGAGTGTATCAAAAGGCACCCAAAGATAGCCATCATAGCAACTATATTCACGCAAAGCTGTGTAGAGCATGTGATGGGCCATCTTTGAGAATAATAAGTAATTGCGTACACCCACACCAAGATGGGCACTCACCCGCCCCG
Source organism: Xanthoconium stramineum (assembly GCA_038090315.1). NCBI lineage: Eukaryota > Fungi > Basidiomycota > Agaricomycetes > Boletales > Boletaceae > Xanthoconium > Xanthoconium stramineum. The sequence goes on along the minus strand of JBBPMO010000258.1, from coordinate 16,767 downwards.
CCATCTTATAGAAAAGGGGATCACTGAGATCCTCTTCGGATTGGAACGAATCAACAAGGACATCATAAGAATGAGCAAACCCTTTATCTTCGCGAGTTGCAGGACCAATATAAACGATCTAAGTCAAACATCGTAAGAATGGATACCAAAGCGTTTAAACTGTGTCAGTACTCACGTTTGGGAAATAGTCTGCATATACTTCTTTATGAAAATCCAAGTTGCCATCATACCGAGCGTGGCTGAAAAACACGATGAGAAGAACGTTGCCAAAATGAGTATAATTGGCGATTGTCTGCGCGTGAGTTAGACTTGATGATCCGGAAACATGACAGTCGGAACGATCTCCAGATAGACCAGATATCTTTCTCCAAATGGAAGACAAGTCCGCGGAGTTACTCCCGTTCTGGGATGCGACGACGGTAGTGTACCCCAAAGCCACCAAAGAGATAATCCCAACTATAAAACAACGACGACCCTACAATCCATGTGTTAATAAACAGAACTCCCTCGTCAGAGTGAGCGCTTTACCGAAAACGTAAAATCATGCCGCTGTTCTTCCGTGTGTCGCGCGCACAAAACGTACACACTGGATCCCCCAATGGCGATCAGACAACCAAGAAAACCGGAATACGGTATTTCTGTGAACCTCCACGTATCAACCGTAATCAAAAAGGTTGACGCCAGGGCAATGAGAATCCCCTGATTGATCGCGCCATACTCTGCGAAGTATGAGCTTATTGAAATACCAGAAAACAACCAGTTACCCACGTTGGATAATGAATATCGCTACGATGTCTTTTGCAGCCTCCATCAAAGGAACTGCTTGAAGCGCATTTGTAAGATGGTGATGATATGGGTATGAGAGGTCATGCGATGGATGCAATATGAACAGCAATGAATGTACGAGGAACGACTGGGCGAACATCACAGCATTGATGAGATGTACAGATGATGAGCGGTGGAGTCCATAAGTCTAGTTGCTCATGTAATTAGAAAGCCTCGAGATGGTAGTGAAGTACGAACAATGTCAACGAGAGAAATCCATATTGAATCGCAAAGAGCGAACGCGAGCAAAAGACTGTGGGGCAAGAGCGTTGAGCCAACAAGTGCGTCCTTGCGAGTAACTTAGCCGAAACTGCACAATCAAGGTCTCGTGACTGGCTTACCCTGGCAATGAAAAATCCTGCAAACTGGTGTCATTGTCAGCTTGGCACTCCACGAATGCGGACACATCACGAACCTGAAGGACAACCGCATACCAGAAAGCGGAAGGGAAGTTTCTCCAAGAAATGATTTGGAAGATGGCGAGTATGCCCAGAACTGTCACAGGGGATGCGAGATAAAGAGTAAATGGGTCGACGAACTCTCGGGTCTTGGAATCCTATCGGCACATTCTCGGTAAATGAATCCGCGAACCCCGGGGAAGTGCACATACGGTGTAAGCGCGGAGAGCGTAGACAAAGCCAACGATGAGAATGGCCAGGGACGACCGCGCGCTTCCGAAGGATAGAGTGGCTATATTCCGAGGATATGGCTCTCGCCCATCAGCATTGTTCGTAGGGACGGGCAACCATTGTCCGTGTTCGTGGAAGGGCGGATCACAGGTATGCGTTCCAGAAGAACAACGCCTGGGTAGGCCTTGGAGCCGCTGGTAAACGAACCATATGGAGAGGGAGAGCACAGACTTGACGAGATCACTTGTAGCGAAGAAGAGGCTGTCTTGGCGTGGTTGAGTTTGTCCCCTTCCATCCTCCCGAACATTTTCTGCCAGTATCGAGACCACTAGGAAGGTGACCTTCAACCGCAGTTTGAGCGCTGAAGCAAGCGACGACAGTGCGTGCTCACCACCGATGCTACCCCCCGCCATGAGCCTAATGTTTGAGGAGCAAGGTTAACACCGAGCATCGACGGTATCAGTCCAGCATTCAATGCGAACTTGGTTACTTCTCACAAGGTTGGCGTTACAAAACTTTGTGAGTGATACTATGGTATGCCTAACATGTACAACTTCAACATACATACTAGATCGATCGTCTACCTACGCATTTTTATGGTACTCGTGAACCGTTCGCCACATTGGTGTCGTTGACACCATTGGTAGCTCCGGTGCCGTTGAACTTAATTTCCTCGACGCCAATATGCCCCGCCTTCCGTGTTACAAGCTCTCTGCGGGCTCGTACACCTTCCCGCAGGCGCTCAAGTGCTGGAACGGTCATCTCCCAAGACAAACAGGCGTCGGTCACGGACTGTCCGTACTTCAGTCCGTTGGGTCCGTTGGATGGAATGTCTTGTCGTCCTTCGACTAGGTTGGACTCGAGCATAACACCCATGATGTATGAAGATGTGTCTCCAGAAGACAATTGTTGCACCTCGGAGAGCACGAGAGTAAGTATATGTGAGGAAGCAGGGAGGCTAGATATCACTCACAATGTCTTCAACAACCTCCACTTGCTTTCGGTGCTGCTTTTGACTGTTTCCGTGGCTACAGTCAATCTGCATGGTATAACTATGGGAAACTGTATGAGAACTCAAACAGGCCTTACCATAATCTTGCAAGGCAGCGCAGCCTTGCAGAGTTTTTCGTAGCAATCTCGCACATGTTCGGCAGCATAATTAGGTCCCTTCGATCCTCCTCGAAGGATGACGTGGACATCGGGGTTTCCCTACTTGATTCAAGTATAACTAGGCGGTCGAGCATTACAGGACTTGCCTCGGTTTCTATGATACTGCTTAGCCCCTCCTTCCCGACACTAAGGAAGACATGACCGCTTCGAGCGGCTCTGCAAGCATCGACGGCAATTCCCACTGAGCCGTCTGTGGAGTTTTTGAAACCGGTTGGCATAGATAGCGCCGAAGTCAATTCGCGGTGAACTTGTGATTCAGTCGTTCGGGCACCAATTGCGCCCCATGAGACCAGATCCGCTGTGTATTGAGGTGAAATGGTATCTAAAAACTCGCAACCAGCCGGCAAGCCCAGCTTAGCAATGTCGAGGAGCAGTTTGCGGGCCATGCGCAAGCCCTTATTGATCTGGAAACTCGAGTTCATGTCTCTGATAATGGCATGAGAAAAAGAAAACTAGACGATAGACAAGGCATACGGGTCATTGATGAGACCTTTCCAACCCAGGGTTGTCCGTGGTTTTTCAAAGTAGACGCGCATGATGATGTGTAGGTCATCCTTGGCACTGTCTGCATACTGTTTGAGCAGTTTTGCATACTCGATTGCAGCATCGACGTTGTGAACAGAGCATGGCCTATAGTGCATGGCATGAGCGATCCGAACAACCAAACTGCGCGAAAGAGCACTACCCGACCACGACCATCAAACGGTCATCGTCTCCACGGAGCACATTCTCAGTTGCGCGTCGGCCCTCTATGACAGTGTTCGCGGCGAGGAACGTCCTGGACCAATATTCAAATGTCGTAGTGTGTTAAGGAGGGGAAGGATCATACTAACAACGGCAGGTCCTCCTGTAGAATCTGAGGCGGTATCAAGGGTCGCGTTGCCTTTACACGACGATTTTCGAGTCGTTGGAGAGCATCCTTGTACGGGAGGGCCATGGTGAGGTCCACTGTCGATCTGTTGGGGATGAAACGATCACCAAGAATATGATGAGCCCATACTTTTGAGCTGAGGGGGGTGGTTATATAGTATTTGGGAGGTCAGTGGGGTCAGATCTGTCGGGATCGAGAAAAGGACTCGACTGAAACTTGTGTCCGAGTCACAAGCCGCTCCACGTCACGATCGGGGGAATCCGAGTAGCCAAGCTTTCAAGTCCCACGACTAACCCCGACTCTCAAGTTTTCAACTACACTTTGTTTCCTAGCACCATCTCAACATGGACTTTTCACAGTTCAACGCAGCCGAACAGGCCCACATGACCAAAATCATCGAAAAGAAACAGGTTAGCAAAAATACGGCTCTCAAAAGTTCCGACTCATTGGCGCGTTTAGATGCAAGACTTCTTGCGTCTCTACTCTGGTCTCGTGGAGAGATGCTTCAATTCATGTTGCAACGATTTCACCAGCAAGGCTCTTTCTTCAAAAGAGGTTTCGTCGTCACCCCACCATCCCTTCATTCAATCTAACACTATTTATAGGACCAATGCGTCCTCAATTGCGCGGACAAGTTCTTGAAACACTCTGAGCGTGTCGGTCAACGCTTTGCAGAGCTGAATGCTGGTACGCTTTCTCTTGGGAAAATTTCCGCCATGCCTACAATATTCTCTCAGAGGCAATGACTCCACCAAAACCTTGAACGCCTGTGGGTCTCTGCATGGTTTCTCCAGAGCATGAACAGTTCCGGCCCGACGGTGCCAAGCTGGTCCTGTAGTGTGGTAAGACACCCATGAACCATGCGCTCACGTGAGATCGCGTACAGACAGATGTTAGAGTAGAGCCCTGCATTTCTTGCTGGCCTAATACCATATCGTCCAGATTTAGCTCACAAGAAGATTACAAGTCCTGTTGATGACTCCTGAGGGTGCCTATCATGCTAAACCAAAATTCCGGAGGTCAGTATCTCCCAAATATAGAGGGTCTCCACGGAACAACTAGGAAGAACGCTTGGGTACGCACCTCGGGGACCGCATGTCCCTTGTGAAGGCGCTTTGGTGGGACCATGTCTCGCATTAGTTCGATCGTCATCTGGCAACGACCAAGACCTTTGGTCTTGTCCCAGGCGCTCCGTCTTCGCTTTCCTCGCAGAGCGGTGATATATGTACTGATGCATGATCAATGATGGACCACGGCTCCGAGTCGTCAATGAGAGGTACCATCAACCATGGCCAGTTTCTCATACTCAATCACTCTGGTAAACTTTCGTTGGTATAGTTCTGCCGTATTCCTGCCTGAACTCAGGTCGTGTGGGTCCAGAGTAATGGTATGGACGTGAAATTTAACCTTCGTGTCATGGTGAGAAGTTAGAAACCGCGGAAATACTAGGAGGCGCTCGGGCAGAACAGAACAGTGCACAAGCGTGGTATCGAGAGGAAGAGAAGAAGGGAAAACAGAAATGGTCTAGCTATGTCGTCGACAGAGCCTATACAGTATATACCGCTGTGGCAGACTCGGGTATGACGAAGCGGGAATGTAGTGCTATACAAATGACGTCATGGAACGCAGTGGAGTGTGTGCGTGAGTGGTTGGCATGCAGCATGCTCACAAAAGTGCTCCAAGCCCGCATGTTTGTTTCCCCAGTTATCGTAACTTCTCCGGTAAAAGGGCAGTCGGTCAAGCGCAGCTGACTGACTGGCAGTAGCTAAATTACTACATAGAACCACTCCGGGTTTGCAATTTCCACGTTACAGTTAGTAAACCAGATTTTCCCTAGCCCCCTCAGAACGTCAGAAAAGGCCTCCTTGGTTGCTGGTTTCCATTATTGATTTAATCAGTGCACACAGTTTTAGAGTCTGAGGCCAGATATCGTTGCTATTACGTCGGTGGGAAGGTGCGATCCAGTTGCCTAAACGAGTTAGGGTCAGCTCCAACCCCTTTCCCATTAACCATTACACGTCTGTCTTGCCGTGTGTCTGAATTCACTCAGGATGGCTCCCCAACACCCACTTATTGATAAATCCGCACCGTCTTTCTCGATTCCAGACTCAAATGGCGAGTTGTTTAAATTCCCCCCTGAGGAAGATGGCAAGCGCATCGAGAAACCGGTCGCATTGTTCTTCTACCCTCACTCCGGTAAATGCCATGTTTTATCTTTCCATCGCGCGCTAATCGTGTGCGTTTCCGACACTCAGGTACCTATGGTTGCACCCGTGAGGCCATGCACTTTCGCGATGCCGTGGCCGGTATGTGCCATCTCAGGCTGTTTCCACGCTCTAATCACCACCCACGTATGCAGAAAACGAGATATACAAGCGTTCCGACGTTTTTGTGATTGGCGTCAGTTCTGATCCAGTGGGGAAACAAAAGGCATTTGTTGACAAGCACAAACTCCCTGTGAGCTTTCTCTTGAACAGGCATGCTGGAATGACATTCATTCGTCCCGCAGTATCCTGTCCTGAGCGATACAGAAGAAGTTGCTCACAAGGCATTTCAAGTTGGACGGGGCATGTTTGGACTGACAGATGCCCGTATCACGTTCGTCATTGACCGAAATGGGATCGTCAAGTGAGGCGTTATCTTCAGCCGGTGTTGACATCCTCACGTCCAACCTTCTCCCCAGAGCCGCGCTGAACTCCGTGATGAACTTCAGCGGTCATGCCACGTTTGTTGCCAAGGAGCTCGAGAAACTGCAGGAACCTCAGGCTGGTTCTTCAGCGACTGGAGAACAGGAGAGTGTAACACCCCCTGTGGATCCCTCTGAAATGGCGGAGCGTCACGAGCTCGCTCGAGCGGCACAGGCGGTTAGTGGTTGACGTGTCTCCCACCATCTCTCGTTTGGCAACTATTTCTTCCATATGTTTGCCGATTGGTTATCGCACGGACCACATCCTTGTTGATTAACATTGTAACTGTAACACACGTTGTAGTCGTTACATCCCATAACCTTGAGATCTTGAGATCGAAATCGGACCTGTCTCTTCCAAGGGTTCCACCGAGAGATCGTCACACATATATTCAGTGCGGAAAAACGATTTCGCGATTTTTTTTGCTCTCCTTGGACTGAGAACTGACTCGCTCGATCGACTCTACGTTTTTTCCGTCGCGCCCAAAATGATCCGCTCACTCACGTTAGCCGTTTGACTTTAGAAACTACAGGGGAAATTACCGTTTGATCGACGCATTTCGTCCCCCCCTTCTACGCAAGTGGAACATTATTATGCGCATGGACAACGAAAGTACGCACAAAAGGCGGATGACGAGAATGTCAGTGTGGTTGTTCGACCTGCAAGTGTAGACGTGACTCCGTAAGAGAACACTCGGCACGTCCGCCGTGTCAAGACTCAAAATGTTCACAGGCTCAGTGCTAAGATCTAAGAATCCACGGGCCGTTCACGTGGGCAAAATAAATGTGTCAGGTTTTAAAATTGACGAATAGTAGGAGGTCTCTAAAAATGATGCTAAGGGCTCACTGAGACTCGTGCCTGTCTAGATCCAGTGACAACTAGTAGATGGTTTTCCTGACTAAGTACGTCACCGACACAGTAAAATTCGGCCAGGGGTTGCACGTTGCCCTGTGGACAGTTTAACTTTAAGGAAGCTCTGGACAATCCTACGTACGTAATTGGTTGGCTTTAAACGCCCATCATGATTGATCTTACTCGACTCACCTATTATTACCAGGTCGACTTTTTGCAGATCGGGCTGAATTGCTATCGGTCAGTAGAATGGTGTATGATACTGCGAATAGCTGTACATGGCCAGCGTGCATCACTGGCGCTGCAATCAATGCCTCGATGCCACTTCGAGTATTGGCTGAACGAGTCAATGCCCTGCCACAGACATCGCGAGCCGACCAACAGGAGTCCCCAGTAATTAATCTGGCTACATGTTAGTATCCAGGACAGAGACACGTGAAAATGCCGGCCTAGGGGTCTCGGATGATGTCTTGTCTGAACTCGGATGTAAGTACTCGAACTGGCGTCACACTCTCGACTTTGACAGTCCCACCAACCCAAAGATTCCATTCACCGTACCCCACCGCCTTAACCATGTGTCGGACGTGCCATGGGTGTCAGGGTCAAACATTCCATTACGAGGAAGCCAATCTCCGGCGCTGTTCTGGTTGCAAAAGGGTTTACTATTGTTCAACTCATTGCCAGGAGGATGACTGGGTTGAGCATAAATTCGTCTGCAATCCGGGTCGCTACCCCATCACTACCGCCGACCATCTAGCGCTAGCAGTCCGCCAGGACATGTTCCCTGGCAATCGTCAGACCTGTGAGGATTACGGGTTCAATCGCGTACATACAGACGATGAAGAAACGAATTTGTTGGGCTTGTACATCGGTATGCTCATTCATTTGTTAATGCGATCTTCTCAACGTGCATACAGGCCTCATCAAAATCTTGAGGATTCCAGCCAAGACCATTCACAAATGGCGTGTTCGTGGAGTGTTGTAGACAAAATAAAGGCCACATACTACAAGATCCCGGAGGACAGGAGGGGTGAATACTTTCCCTGGTTCTTGCGGAACGAACACATCCTTGCGCCTGGGGGCCAATCTTCATCTACAAGTGCACAAGCCAGCCAGGCCATGCCCGTGGAACTGTCGGGAGTCCATGTCGATGCCGCGGTGGTGACTGCCTGGAGGTTCATAGGAGGTAGCGAAAGCGATTCGGCGGAGGAGATCAAGGCTGCCCTCGCACGCAAGTTGGACGGTGAACGAAATTGCTTTTGGCTATATGTGTTCGTGTTAGCCAAGTGGCACCCAGCTCCAAACCTCGAGATCTGGGTTGAATTCGGATACGCGGCTTGCACCTCGCAAGCAGAAGAAATGCAGCTGAGTACTGCGTACCTGCAATTGATCAACTTGTGTACCTTTGGCGAGTTCTACGGCTCACATCGCGCTCATCTCTTACCCAGTCTCTTCCGCTCCAAGGGACTACGACTGAACGCTAATAGACATCTTGGGAGCCTCCTTGGAGCCTGGTGGAAGGAATCGGTGTGGTACCTCAAGCAGGCAGCCTTAAGAAAAGACTCTCCCGACGAATGGTCTCATATGCACCCTGCGGCCAAGGTGGACTATGGTTTCGTCAATTATGAGGGAGATTCAGAGAAGCGGGAGCTCAAGAGGGTGTACAAGGCTTTCTTTGACAGGTACAATGGAGATCCGTTGGCACTTCACCAAGCCGCAATTCGAGGGAACATACGTGGCTACCTTTTGACAGTCATGGGTGGACATGAAATTGATGACCCAAGGTTTGAGCTGTGGATGAAAAACCCGTACCCTCTTCCAGAACCGGATGATTAGTAAACATTTTACTTCACTTCTAGGCTACACACATTACGACTTCTGTGTTGCGGTGTTGTATTCCTCCAAGCAAAAATTGTATTGTTATGGTATGGTATGCCATCCGTTGCTCGACATCGATGATCTTGTGAGTCTTGGTGCAGAAGGGAGCACAGACAGTCGCTCCATTTGTGGTGGAATGAATACGGAAGTAAGACGTGATTGTCTTATCAATATCGATTATGCAAGTCTATAGCGGCACACAGACGAGACGTGGCCCACAATCTTTACCAGTTGGAGGGGACAGGAATCAACATTCTCGTCATGTAACCTGGCGGTTAATGTAAAAACAAACGGCGTGGGGGACCACTTGGAAGTCAAGACTCTCCTGAGGTTGGCCCATGGAATGCCTGGTGAAGTACGGGTGGTAAGTAATTCAACCCATAAAACGGTGCCACTGTGCTGGATCGTCAACGTGCAGAACATCAGAAATCGCAGAGCGCTGAATAGTCTTACTGGCAACGCGGTGAACAAAGCAGTCCACGCGAACACCCTGGCGTCTGGTGAACATTAAAATTGTGGCTGTGTATCCGGCCCGGAGTGAATTTACAACCATTCACGTGATCGCGTAGTTGCCTCGTGTCTGTTCGAATCGCAGGACGAACACAAAGAAATTTCGTTCGTTCCCATTCGCCGTCGCCGTCGTCAACGTTCCCGACGTGTCTTTTGTCGTCGCACAACACTATAGGTCACCTTCATATTTAATTCGTTTCGTCTTCTTATACGCGTAAGTCAACTCTCCGGATCAATGGTTCCTTCAGCAGTTCCCCGTACCATATCGCCGACATATGGCGAGCATCGCGTCTCACCACCTCGCACACCCCCATCAACCACTCTTGACGCGCCCAAGAACAATCGCCGACCGTCCACCTCTCCATCAGACGATTCCTCCATCATTGAGCTCTCATTCGACTACGAGCTCGACTCCGCTGGCAACTATGTCCGCATCTCAAAAGGTTCATCTCGCTCCAACCAATCGACCCCGCCCACCCCCCACGAGATCCTCCTTGATGGCCCTCTTGCACACAAACCATCATCACCGCCTCCCGGAACATCAGCTCATATCCCTTCGCACGCCGCTGTCAAACCACCATCGCCAACCTCACTCATTTCCCCGGACCATCCCCGTCGCAACTCGCTCTCGCGCTCTGACAGTTACCCTTCGCAACAGACTGTCCTCCCTGACCAACTCCAACACCGTCTCCATTCCCTCGCTGCTGCAAGCTCCGCACGGTCATTCCACCGGGCCACATCGGGTCCGGCCGCACTCACGCCGGCCGCCCAATCTGCCCTTCGGGCACCCACCTCTAACGGTCTGCGTGGAACCGGCCGTAAACTCGGCCGGCCGCAGCGTGTACCTCTCGATGAACATCGAGATCTCCAACAGACCGATGAACGAGATGATATCATGCTTCGCGCACGTGGCGATTGGGACACCTATGGCCAAGAAGAGAAGGAAAACCTGATTACATCTTCGGATGGAACAGATGGCGTATCATCCGATGGTGGCGTAGCAAAGCGAGCATCACCCAGACTAGTTAGCCGATCCGCCTCTCTAAGTCAGGTCGAAGGACGCGCAATTTCGGGGCTACCTCCGCGCGCCTATGTTTCTTCTCTGACGGGTTCTGGTGGCTTGTCACGTCCCCCATTGCAACCGGGGCGACAGATTATGCCCGGGCCCAACCGGGCAGGTCGTGTATTAATGGGCGCGAAATATGGTGCCGGTGCCGGTGGATTTGATAAAATTAACGAATATGAAGGGAGCGAGAGCGAAATTCCCTATGACTACGTGGGTGAGGAAACTGATACGGGTTCGTGACTGTCTTGAAATGGAGGTGTGGTATGCTAAATATGCCTGTTTATAGGCGGAGAAGAGCCACAGCCCGTGAATGGCCCGCTTCGACACCGGAACTACGCCCCTCCTGTTACGCGATCGAGTAGTACGCGTTCACGGCGATCCGCCAGCCTGAGTGACGCCTCCGGTGGTATGTTCCGAATCACCTCTTAAACTCCGTATCTCAGACCTACCTCCAGCTGAAGAGCGACCCTCCCCCGGGGGTCACTCGGTTCTGCCGACCGCTCAGAACCAATATTCTTCGAGACCGGGATCAAGCCTTGGCTTGAACTCCGCACGTGTACGGCGTGCGCCAATGGAGCAAGAAGGTTTGCCCAACCAACTGCCAACGTTTGTTCCGCTCACAAATTACTTGATACATAGAACACGCTGCTGAGTACCCTCGCCGACAGATGGCAGATGTCGGTCCCGACGCCCTTGCTCAGCAGCCTCGCCAGTCACCCTCACCGACGCACATGTCACAAACGCACCTACGCTCGCACGTTCAGACCCACAATCGACGAGACTCCGACACTGTCCGCACGCTCGGCCTTGACCCGCCCCCAGCCGGATCCCCAACTGCCGTCGAACACCTCCCAGCACGCTTATCGCCGAAAGGCAGGACTTTGTCATCGTTACAGCAGCAACAACCGTTTCCTGTCATCCAACTGCAGCCCTCGCAACCTCAGTCGCAAGCACAGGGTCAAGTATACCATCGACGTAATCCGACTGCTCCTGAACCCCCAACGACAAGTGGCTCTCTTGCACCTCCCCCGGATGCCGGGATCCAGAAGAATGGAAAGACTTGGGCAGCTGGTGAGCAACCCGTGGAGAGCGAATCGGAGGCAAAGACTACCCAACGAGAAAGAGTAAGACCGGCACCACCACCTCCCGCGCCAGCTGTCGCCGTCACCGCCGTCCCGATACGGAACCACAACATTGTGGTAAACAAGAAAGTATACGCACGCCTCGATCTCATCGGCAAGGGCGGGTCGTCGCGAGTTTACCGCGTAATGAATGCGGCGAATGAAATTTACGCCATCAAGCGTGTATCCTTGGATAAAGCCGACGCAGAGACCATTAGTGGGTATATGAATGAAATCGGGCTACTCAAACGACTCGAAGGAAACAACCGGATCATCCAGTTATTTGACTCAGAGGTCAAGGCCGGACCAGGTGGTGGGAAAGGCCACCTTATGTTGGTGATGGAATGTGGGGAGATTGATCTGGCGAAGCTGCTACAAGAGCAACAAAAAGAACCCCTGAACATGGTGTGGATCTCATATTATTGGCAGCAGGTATGTCCGAGTCCTCATATATTTACCTGCTCGTCGTGACCCAAGTTGAAATATAGATGTTGCAAGCGGTACATGTCATACACGAGGAAAAGATCGTGCACTCAGATTTAAAGCCAGCTAACTTTGTGCTCGTGCGAGGGCAATTGAAGTTGATCGACTTTGGCATTGCTAACGCTATCGCAAACGACACCACTAACATTCAACGAGACCATCAGGTACAGCTTATAACTACGTGTTGCCGTCCGTCACTAAGTAGCATTTAGATCGGAACGGTCAACTATATGTCCCCTGAAGCCATTGAACTACCGGAGGGCATGCGACGTCTGAAAGTCGGCCGACCCAGTGATGTTTGGTCCTTGGGCTGTATCTTGTACCAAATGGTCTACGGTCAACCACCTTTCCAGCACCTATCGGTCTACCAGAAAATGAAAGCTATCCCCGACCTCGCCCATGAAATTGAGTTCCCGGAGTTCAGCATTCCTAGTGTGGTCAATAAGAATGGCGAACGAACGAAACTCGATCATTTGAAGCAACCAGTCAGACCCGACGTCATTCGCGGAATGAGGAGCTGTTTGGCGAGGCATCCAAAGGAGAGAGCTACAATACCTGAACTTTTGGAGCAAGAATGGTTGGCCATGCGGGAACGTGAGTGTAGTCGATCTGATCGTCGTCGTGTCTCATCGCTGTCCTTGACAGCGGAAGTTCCGCCAGCAAAGGCATTGCTGGCAAGCGACGAGACCATCATAAATCCCTACTACATGAAACAACTGCTCGAGTACGGTATCAAGCTCGGACAGCAAGCACAAGCTGGCGACATTGATCCAGCACACCTGATGAAGGAAGCCGAGGTCGGTATTCACCCTTTCTTTACGTCGCAAGTGCTTTGATTCCTGCTACTTTTATTAGAGGCTCGTTGCCGAGCTCAAGGCCCTCGAATCATGATGAAAGCACTCAATCAATCCCTCCTGAAAGCCATTCGCAAGCACTGTATTCGCCAGCGCGGCTAAGCGTATTCATTTCAACATTTGCACTGTATGCGACGAAGCCACCAAGCAATCCAATCTTGTATGTAAGCCTAAGAATGACTATGTGTTCCGTCCACGCCTGTACTTTCCTTCGTAGAATTCTACCTCTTCTGTCTTTTGGTTCCGCTATCGCATGCATTCCTGGTTGTCTTCGCTCTCTTAATAGCTGTCACTTCTGCATCCTACCTCGCTTATCATTTGCGAAACTCGCTACGATTCGCTTACGATTCGCCACTCCATTTTGTCGCCTCCGGGCGTATGAGCGGGCGTCGGCCATGGTACATACTTGAGTTGAATGTGATTGATGTTGTGGCGTTGCCAATGAAGAGATCTCAATCTTATCTTGGAAGGGATTCCCACCTGAACTCGGCCATCATCGCTCATCGTTACGCCCGTTGCCGGCGCACTGTTTTACCATCGAAATTATTCAAACCGACAACATGGCCCACTTACCCTCGGACGTATATCTCACAAATACATTCATGCATTCGGGGAACGTCAGCCCGTCAACTCCCAAACTTCAACTCCAATTGTCCATCCCAATACCCACAAGGGACTCGATTTATTACTATTCAGATGGCAACACGGTGCTGCTCGTCGAAAACACGCTCTTCAAGGTCACTTCTCCCCATCGCCGTGCTAACTCAGTCGTGCTCAAGCATGCCACTCGACACAGGTCCACCGCTCAGCCTTGACAAAGGAGAAGTCGACGTTCGAGAGCATGTTCTCGCTAGACTTGGACTTGCGCTCTAGCACCCCCAGCAACAACTCGGGTGTCACAGTCGGGCCAGAAGGCGAGAGCGACGACAACCCAATTAGGCTTCAAGGGGATACTGCAGACGAATTCCGATCCCTTTTGTGGGCATTGTACGCCTTGTACGTACATCTCCTGCCCTCTAGGTCTTGGCGGTGTCACGAACCACATGTCCATCATAGACCCCATGAATTGGAAGGCGCGATGACCGCCAAGGCGATCAGCCTCAAGCTGTCCAACCTTGCGCGCATCACCCATAAATACGAGTTCCGCGCCATCGAGAGCTGGGCCCTGGAGAAGCTCAAGACGATATACATACGTCCCACGCATTCTCCCATTGATGATGCGGAAGGACCGAATCTGGTGCAGCTCACGGAGCTCGCGTCGCTCTGTGAACAGCGCGATTTGCTCGACGCTGCGACGCTCCGGTGGAAGCGCCTCATTGCTTCCGGCAAGGACGTTGCTCTCGCGATTGGAATGGCAGAGCGGCTCAATTTGCGGTCGCTCCTCGGGTCGGCGTACCATGCCATGTTGCTGCAAGGGCGTGAGGTTTGGGATGCTGACCAGCTGCTGACGCGCGCGCACCGCATACGTTTGCTGTCTGGACATTATGCTCTCGGTCGACTCTGCGAGCGCCTCCCAAACGAATCTCCGATACTGCAACACCATCCACGTTGCACCGGTAGTGTCCAAGTGCGGTGCAACCAGGCATGGGCCGGGCTTTGGCGCTCGATGTTGGATATGGGAAAGCCTGGGCTACCGTTGCAGTACGCGGACGTCATCGGAAAGCTGATGCTCGCGGAAAGCACTCTCAAGGCGTTTATAGAGCGCGAGATACACACTCATGGACTGCTAGATGCGATGCCCTGGTGCAAAGAGAATGCCTTGGTGGCGACTTCTGGAAAGTTGAAGGAGATGCAAGAATCTCTAGCCGATTATTCACAGACGTGGCATGATGGGGTTTAATGATATATTTTGGCTTGTCTTCTTCCGATCTTTTGACTTGCATTGCCTGTATCCTAGACATGCCCGCCTGTAATCATACATTGATGTAGTTTGTGGACTGGGTATCTGGGAACTCGGCATGATGCTTTCATTGTTCCAGGATGGAAATTCTCTCTATCCACTCGTCTCTCAGAATGCCCATCAAGAGCATGTCCTGCCACCGATCGTTCGACCAGACACAAGCTCGCTTTCGCCCTTCAATTACGAACCCCCTGGTGTTCCACGCGTCAATGACTGAATGTACACACCGTGTTTGGAGGTACTCACGCCTTTTCATAGACCGCGATCGCCCTCTCGTTACCCGCCAACACAGACAACGACAACCGCTGGAGTTCGATCCATCGAAACGCATAATCGACGACGAACGCGGTCACCTCGCTCCCATACCCACAATTCCAAAACGTGGGCAACAAACACACGCCGTACGTCCCGTCGCGGTTCTTGCGCTCGGGCACGTGGAGCACGACCTGGCCCATGAACTCGCCCGTGTCGCGACGCCGGACGATGGCGGCGAACACGGCGCTCTCCATTTGTGTGCGGAGGATTTTTTTGAACTGCGGACCGAGGGGTGCGAGATCGCCTGTCGTCATGAGCGGTTGGACGTGGGGGTCGCTCCAGAGGCGCAACAGGTCGTCGAGGTCGGCTTCGGCGTATGGGCAGAGCAGGAGACGCGTGGTGGCGAACATGTTATCTGGAGTGTGGGGTCCGCGTTCTTATGAGACGAGCAATTGACTGCGGCCGCGGTCGTGACGCGTCCGATTCGCTGGACCCGTTGTTCCGGTTGTCCGCAGTGGTTGTGGGTCTAGAAGCTGTCAAATTCGCTTCTGAACAGGACGTTGCAGCTGCAGCTGCACAGCAAGACGCTTGCAATGTCCTGTACGATCGTACAGGCTAGTATGAGTCGCATTTTGTCTATGATATGTAAGTACAGACATCAGATCGGTTGTCAGAGAATGAATCCAAAGTTGCAAAGACATGAATCGAGTGACTCGGAGAGATCCATAAATGGTCACTAGCGCAAGCTATCATACAAGAACGTTCAGACGCCCTCTTTGACGCTCACATCAGCATCGACCTTCTCGGAAACATCATCATTCTCCACACCAACTCCGTCATTCTCTCCAGTGGGTAGATTGGAAACAGGACCATGGTAGTGTCGATGTGCGCTTAACACATACCAAAGCCACGAAGCCGCAATCACCCCCACAGTGATCACTGAAGCGTAGTTCATGTTTGTCGGCGTGACAGGTATTTGCATAGGTAGTGAAAACACCACGCAAACGAAGAACGTCCAGAGCGCGCACCAGATGTTGGCAAAGGCTCCAAGCCAACCATCGCCCATGTAATATGGACCCGGCTTGAACTTGACTTCTGGGTGGTCATGGAAGATGCGTCGTAAGATGATGGGGATGACGTAGGAGAGGTCTGAAGCAATAGCCGTCATAGCAAAGACAGCGTTGGCAGCGGTGGGACTGGCTAGGTCAAGTAGACCGGGAAGGATACTGACAACGACCGTCAACCAAACTGCTCGCAGTGGGGTTTGCGTAGCAGTGCAGACGTGTCCGAAGAATCTACCATCGGGAAGGCCATGGTCGCGACTGAGCGCGTAAAAGCTGCGAGACGCTGCTTGTGTCGCCGACTGTGCAACGGTAAATGCGGTCATGCAGACGAAAGCCCACAAGGCAAGGGCAAGGTGAGGTCCCAACCGCAAGACCATGATCGCAAGAAATGCGGACCCCGAGGGGCCAGGAAGGTCGGCGAATGGTCCGGAGCATAAAATCAGCACGATGTTAAGGAGCCAACCAGCGATCCCGGTACCGATCATTGCGGTGATGATTGCCACCGGTGCCGAGTAGGCAGCATGACGGAGCTCCTCGGAGATATGAGCAGTGCAGTCATATCCTGTCATGGTCCATTGGACACTCAAGAGTCCAAGAAGAAA
>JBBPMO010000257.1:0-33464 GCA_038090315.1 Xanthoconium stramineum | reverse complement strand
GAGCTCATTGACACGACCACTGGCAGAGTCCACGGTAGAGATGAACGGGCATCCATGTTCGAATCCTCTCCGATCTGCAAGGAGCTCATATCATCAATTACTACACATATCAGCCGCTCCCGCATCAAGCGTGTAGTGCGTCAGTACTTCCGATATGTCACATTGTCACACAAATGGGAGGACAATGAACCACTGTTCCAGGATGTGGTCCACATTGCGGTTTACGACCTGGATGACTCACCGACGCACGACAAGCTACAGATTTACTGCAGGATCGCTCGGGACGCGGGTTTCCGTTGGGCATGGTCGGACACTTGTTGTATCAATCAATCGGACAACTTCGTACTCCAAGAATCCCTAGTGGCGATGTTCAAGTGGTACCAGGGTTCGTCCCTAATGATCGTCTTCCTTCGTGGCGTCAACTCTTCGTCGCCGGCTGGTGCTCTTGCCGGAAGTGTTTGGAACACTCGTGGCTGGACACTTCAGGAGTACATCGCAGCCAAGAAGGTTCGATTCTATACGGAGGATTGGACTCTTTACCGGGATCTGCCGTTATCGAACCACAAAGAGTGCCCGGAAGTGATCGCTGAGGTGGAACAAGCTACGGGGGTGTCTGCGCAGCAACTCATGTCCCTCCGCCCAGGTTCATCAAACATCCGGGAAAAGTTGCGCCTCGCTTCGACCCGGAGTACAACGCGGGTGGAAGATGCTGCATACTCTCTGCTCGGCATCTTCGAGGCTGCTGGTATATCGGCAATCTACGGCGAAGGAGAGGTCTCGCTTGGACGGCTGTTAGCAAATATCCTCACCCGATCTGGAGACGTGAGCATCCTTGCGTGGGCCGGGGAGTCCAGTCGCTTCAACAGCTGCCTGCCCGCTCGTATTACTGTATTCAACAGTCCAGCCAAGTCGCACCTCCCAGAACCCATTTCGGACGCCGGGATGCAAAAAATCATCGCCGCACAATCTTCATTCGACCTCAGTGTGGCCCTGCGGTTGCTCGACCGTCTCAATGAGCTTCCGACACCCAAGTTTGCAGAGAGTCGGATGATACTTCCATGTATCACCTTCCTACTCCCATCCTACTCTCACTGGCAAAGCCGTCCAACACGTTTAGGACGAATCTATTGGATAAACACGGTCGCCTTTGGGATGGTGGAGATTAAGACAAAGCAAGATCTCTCGCGGATAGCGCCTCTGTACCTCATCCACCCTTGGTTGGACTCTCTCCTGCAGCATGAGGATAGAAGTAGCGTCGGCATGGAGGACGCGCCACCACTCTCACCGGACATGGATGACGAAGATTTTTATGGTGAGTATAAGGATGACGATGAGTATTCCGACGGGGAGTTTAACGATGATGAAGAGCTCTCTGACGGAGACACCGATGACTATCTCTCGGCTGTTTCTATGCCCGAATTACACGATACTCCGGCAACTACCCCGATGGACAGAGAGCCTGCCGCACAACGGCTCGTCGCTCGTCTTCAACAGCCGTTTGGTGCGCTGTTGCTCACAGAGACCTCGTCGGGCGGACGTGTGCCGGATTACAGGCGGGTGGCGGCGGATAGCTTGATCACAGTACGGTTCCAGGATGGCATCTCGTTGGCTGATATTCTGGGCAATGTTCGCACCCTCGAGGTTTTGTAGCACTCTTTATACGATAGTGATTGATCTTGTTTTTTACTGATGCCGGTACAATTGGTTGTTTGGATGCATCGATGACTTGGAACCTGACATTGCAGGAATCTGGACCAGTGTAGTTTGTACTTTACGTTGACCCTAGAAGAAACAGGATCACGGCGGCTCGCTGTCCATCTTCGACAGCCATTTGGTGCGCTCTTGCTCGTGCCGCTGTTTGAGGGTCGACGCGTGGTGGGGTACAAACGCATTGCGGCTGATGCCTTGATCACTGTACGGTTCCAAGACAATATCTGGTTGGCCGATATTCTGGACGACGTGCGTACACTCGATGCTTTGTAACTTGGACTATGTCGTGCACACCTCGGACGGTGTTTCAACTGTGGCAATGAACGTTTGAACCCATGACCTTATATACCCGCATAATGTTGGGTCACCTACCACAACAAATAGATGATTTACTTACTATCCTACATTGCACTCGTCCCGTCTTTCATTCTCCCAAAGTATCATGGGATACACTTACATCCGTCAACCTTCCAACGCATCCCACCCTCCTTCCCCTCCCCGTTGGATCCACAGAGTGCGTATCCCTTACGACCGGTCTTGCATTCGATGTCGACACCTCATATATGCCTTCGAACGCCGGATGCATCGCCACGGACGCGGCCACATTGGACGTGTCACGTGCGTGCACCTTCAGGGGTGTCCTAATAGTTGAGAGCGATACCACCGTTGGTGGTGCGCGCCGTGATAATGAAGCTACCCCCTGAGCCTTCTGGGGTGGCGAGAGAGACAGAGGAGGTGATAGCGTTGCAAGTATACCTGTAAGGTGAGCGCGGGTGGCCGAAATGAAACAGGGATGGACGAACACATTGCTCGTTTGCATTCCGAGCTTGGTGGCATCCCTGCCAGTGCTGAGGGAGGCTATCGCTTGGATCCGTCCATTGGCGGTGCACAGCATGAGAGACTAGGACGTGTTGAAGTGCCCGACGATAGCGCCGTTACTCGATGTCAATGATCCCCTCGTCATCGTGATAGAGTATGAACGTCAATGAGATAAGCTCGGACACACCGACGAGCACGCACCTTGGTTTGAATGGCCGAATTAGATGTCGAGAGTTCCACGTTTTCGAACCAGAGTGATTTCCACGGATCGCCAATCTCGTGTGCAAAGTTGCTGGTGTACGTTGTGGATTGTTTGATGCGGAGCGGGGATCCTTCAGATGGCGCGGCCAGGAATGCGAGCAGGACGTTAAAATAGAGTCGATCGCGCAAATTGTGCCACGCTGAGATGGGCGTCTGGAAGTCGATCGGTGGGATCAGATGGGTCATCCATGCCGACGAGATGTGCGAAAAGGGTGAGCGTGAGGGCACAGAGCAGAAGGGGGGAAGAGAGAGAGAACGTACATGGACCCCAATTCCATGCCCATTCCCGCAGTCGAGATACGGTCGCACATGCGGGCCCGCTCGTTGTGGTACGCCACCCGTACGCCCACCCTCACGTTGCCTCCCCGCCCCGTCATCGTTGATTGCTCCACCTCGACCTTTCCAGTCTGGTAGGATCCGTGGGAGATGAGATAGAGTGCTTCGGCGGTAGTGGGAAGAACGAACGACATCTCGGCGTTCTCGGAGAAGGTGGGGGTCGAGTATGGTCGGGCCCAGGATGTCGTCCAGGTGAGGCTCCCGATCGATTCGAGGATCCTACCATCTTCAGCCTTGGGCACGCCAACCCGTCGTCGTCCCGCTTGAATGAAATGAGCAAGGGTTGCGTGAATACGCGACGTAGAACGCGCTTTAGTACGATGCCGCCATTCGCCACGTGGATAATAGATCGTGCAAGGGAGAGGAGTGCGAGGTATATGAGCATAGCGAACAAAAAGGGTTTCCAGCACCGCTCGACGGGGATTGAGAGGGAGCAAAGTTGTGCCAGCGGGTGGAGGGTACCGGATACGACGGTGCGAGAAGATGTGGCATGAGTATGTGTATGGACGCGACGGTGTAGCCGTCCGAGCAGTGGGCGACTGTAGATGGACCGACCCGTCAAGTGTTGCGTCTCGATCTTGGAACGATTCAAACTTGGGTTTAGTACGGTGATAACGATCACTTCAACTGGGCATCAGCCATGAGATCATGGTGATGTCAGATAGGATTTGCTTGTAGGTGGATCAATATTATGCATGTATTTACCTTCAAGTTGAATGAGCCTCGTTCAACCACATTGTCTACTGACAGGATGACCAGCGATGGGTGCATAATTCGACTACCCTAAATGCGAGTCAAAGGGGGGTGACAAGGACACCATATTACTTACGTCGGCCCGTGTTCAATAACCACGGAACCAAGCTTGACTGGTTTTCGGAGATAATCTAAGGCTAGGGTCAACGTAAAGCATAAATAAAAATGGTCCAGATCTCGCGATGTCGGGTTCCAAACGATCAATTGTGCTGGTGTCAGTAACAAAACAAGATCAATCACCGTCGTATAAAAGAATGCTACAAAACCTCGAGGGTGCGAACGTTGTCCAGAGCATCAACCAACGAGACGCCGTCCTGGAACCGTACCACGATCAAGCGATCCGCCGCGACCCCCATGTAATCCGGCACACGTCCGCCCGACGAGGTCTCTGCGAGCACTGAAACGGCTGTCGAAGATGAGCAATGAAGCATCGCGCGCCGGCCTCTCTGTCTATCAGTTTAGCTATGGGAGTATCGATTCGGGCGTAGAAGCAGCCGATAAATATTTATCGGTGTCTCCGTCAGAGAACTCTTCATCGTCGTCCTTATACTCACCAGAAAAATCTTCATCATCCGTGTCCGGTGAGGGTGGTGGCGCGTCTTCCTCCGTGTTGATGTTACCTCTATCCTCACGCTCCAGGAGAGAATTCAACCAAGGGTGGATGAGGTATAGAGGTGCTATCCGCGAGAGATATCGCTTTGTCTTGTTCTCCACCATCCTAAAGGCGACAGTGTTTATCCGATAGATTCATCCTAAACGTGCCAGACGGCTTCTCCAGTGTGAGTAGGCGTGTCTCCCCCCAACCTAGTCGTCAACATGGGGAAACAGTCAACTGCGTTCGTTAAGCGGACGATCACTTCGAGACCCTTGCAACCGACCCAATAGATCGTCTTGCTAGGAGATCTGGACTACAGACCATCAGTATGAATCGGATGAGAGTGAACGGAGGCACTTACACTGGGAGCAGTATACAAGGCATCCTTCCATGGGGTATTCACCAATACCGTTGTTTTCGCCTACTCCCTCAGACACTCTAAGGAGCAGCCACCAGTCTGGTTGAAATCCAGACCAACATGCTTCTTGGTCTTGGCAGTAACCGCGCAGCACAGCGAATGGGCATCGTTTCGGGTTCATGTGATGTTCCAACGACTGAATGGATGATCAGCTCACAAGTTTGAAACGCGAATTTTCGGTTAGTTTTTCTCCGTCCCCCACTCGCAGTTCCGCAGTCCTCGCCGTATGTATACTTCGGACTCCGCGCGCGTTCATTGTGTGTGCCAGTGTTGTGTTGCACCCCGTGATTCGGACTTCACGACCAATACTGGGTAGTAGTCCCGTTTGCCTGACCCGTCGCTCGCACGTCTAGCAGTGCCGACGACTGGGCGTCGCACCTCTGGAACACACACTTGCAGGAAAACTGTTTCGAATAGCGTACAGGTCGCATCACCGCACCTAGTCCCATACATCAACGTTGCCATCAACCCCAAGATGACACCGTCGAGTGGCATCGAACTTGAAGAAAGAACAAGATTGCATTCATACTCAACTTTTATTGCACGTCGTCCCAGGTTCCGCCAGAGCGACGGCCCTCGCTGTGAAAAGACGTTTGTGTTAGAGCGCTGGCCCACTGTTGAAAAGTTGCGGTTTTCATGATCAATTCTTTGGTAAAGGATTGCATCGAGTAGAGTAAGTTACCGTGGGAATACTGGCGCAAGTGCCATAGTTGGTCATGCGTCACCGTGCTGTGATCAATGCCAACGACGGCCGGTTCAGTCAATACACAGGTCCATGATTCAGGTTGACGGGTGCTGATATGTGATAATTTACTCCACCGTTCCCTTGTTAACCCTGGCTTTTTCAGAAGGGATTGGTCCAGCTTCTTCCCGCCGTATCTAATTTGTTTTTGTTGGTGCAACGCACTCTCGGCTTTGGACAAAAAGTGTGCTCCTCTTGCAGCACACGGAGGAGCTGAAACATCATCCTCAGCACCCTTGTTTCTATGCAGCATTTTCTTTCTGCCAGCATACTATGATGCGCCATGAAAGTTTCAGCGCCCGCAGCAAGGCCCGCAGTTGTTTCCGAGTCCACACGAACGGATTCGGACTCATGATGCGTATCTCGGGCAATGTTCAATGCTGCCATCTCTAGTCTTGGAAATGTGCGAGCCGACACGGCGACGTTCTTGATCCCTCTCGGCTGTACTGCATTACTCTGTAGCCAAGGCTCCCTAATCATCCAATCTTGCTCTTTGCGGTGACGCCAACTTGTACGTATGCTGTGGGTGTTTGTTGTATTACATTCAATCACCTCTATTCGACGCGTAACACGATCCGTGATGTAACCTTTGAGAGTGTTTCGTCGTAAGTCCCGAATTCGCGAACCGTCTGGCGTTGCCTGTTTGTTTCTATGACATAATTCATGCACGCCCGGTCTTATTCCACCAGCGTTTGAAGGGGCAAGATGGCAATATGGAGGATTTCCTGTTGTATAAAAGGAAGAGGAACCAGCCCCAGTAGTCTCATCAAACCATTCGTTGAATTCTCCTCTCAGCCCTCTAAAAACTCATTCTGCTGCCAAACATGTTCTCTCGCTTGTTTAGCCTTCTTCCCATTGTTGCCCTCGCTGCAGTTGCCACTGCTGTACCAAACCCGCCCGACGCTCATCCCGCTACTGTGCCAAACACGCCCGACGCTAGTCCTGCTACTGTACCAAAGACGTCCTCCGCTCACCCTGCGTGCAGCGCCGGAGCCGCGTATTGCTGCGACCAGAAATTCTACGTGAGATATCTCTTTTCCGTTCCATCTTCCTGGACGATTCACGAATCCACTCGCAGGACCACACCGTTTTCACTGGCAGCCTTGGTGCTCACCTCGCCGCCGCCGTCGGTACCACTGTGATTAACTGCGACTCCACTGGCGGAACATGCAGCATGCAGACTGCGTGCTGTTCTAACAACGTCGTGAGTTTGCACCATGTGTCCGTTCATTCTCCACTTCGTACTGATGGCATTCCTCTCTTCTTTTTCTTGTTCCATGCAGAACGGTGCTGGCAACGTTGTCTGCGACCCCGTTGCTGCCAATGCGTGAAGCTGATCTCCAAGTTGGATTCCCCCTCCATCTTCTTTGCGCTCCCTTTCTTTTTGTTAATATTGTTTGTTGCCTTTGCCACTAGAGAGAACGATCCAGTGACCTCGTCTTTTGATAAATTTTGATACCAGAATGAAGTTGATTGTATCCGCCATTGAACTTGAGGAGGCGCTGTAAGTGCGCAGGGAGGGAATTCTAGAGATATAGAAATCGGATGGTTTGCCGAGGAGGAATTTGTGAACAATCTAGGTGTTGGAACCTTAGACATTCTCCAGCGAAACACCCAACCTTATAATTTGAAACGACCCAGCCTAAGTCTAACCTAGTAGAGCACTGAGCACTGTCGCTTGGTCTGATTTTCAAGATCACAAATTGTACCTGGGCCTGATCCTCATCTCAGCAAGATGAGATCTGTGAAAAGGTCGATCAGGCAACGTGCGGGGTCTGATTACCATCAATTGTCGAAACCCGTTTCCGTGACGGTTTTGGTTTCATTCGCAGGATCTCCAGGAAAAGGGGAAGGTAACCATTCTTGTTTGTGCAGAATTTGTGTATGACACAATCTTTATGTCGCCTTGATGCTAAGTGATGGCTATGTATTATAGTACTGTTACCGGTATACAATCTGGGGAGAACGTTTCGCTGGCTGATATTCTCGACAATGTATGCACGTGGATGTGCTGCAACTATGTAGGATCTCGGATCATATCCTTGCAATGAAATGTTTCGAGCTCTCCGAGTCGCCGATGAACTTTGTTGCTACGTAATTTTCAGACCACTTCGTCCGCTTGGTATAATGTACATACGCCTCACAGCCCATATCTCAGATTCTCGTCATGGGGATCGATGTTTGGGCCGCGGGTGAAGCAATCCTGTTGATGACCTTAAGTTATACATGCGGGTATGAATTGAGAGAACCAAAAGGTACCAGGCCACCTGACAAATGGCCATGCTATCCTCGTTTGGCATCAGCCTGAGTGCCACCCACCCACCAACTTCTTAAGGCTTCCTCCCCTCTCTCCGCGCGGTCTAAGGCACACAATTAGTGATACGGCGGCTCTAACAACTTAGTAGTGGTTCGTTCCGCAGGAGGGGAATGCGTGTCGAACATTTGGGGGGGAACTGGTTGAGGTACACGTACCACACTGTGGGGCAAGACCATCGAACGTCCCATCGAGATAAGGACTGTGGTGTACATGCTGGCCAGCGGGGCTATATGATCGGCTACGATATGTGCATCAGCAGGATGTATCCCCCGACTTGATATTGTGCGAGATAAGACGCCGTTCTTCAACTCGTCAAATGAGTATGTTGAGCAGGATAAACTTACCGTATCACGAGATTTGGATGGAAAAAGGGCCGCGCAGACAGGCACTGTTGTTGCTCTCTCAGAACACGCGTCTCGACTGGCTGCTCGCAAAGTAGAGGTTTCCGATATGGAGTCGGACGAGCAACAAAATCAATCCTCTTATGAGCTTGTCGGTCTCGCGGTTATTGTTAGGCACGTCTTCAAACTTTGAAGTTCTGATAGTGGGGCCTAAGGGCCTAAGTGGCGATTTGTGAGACCTGTGTGATACAAGTTTCGAAAACATGAGGTATGCTGATTTCTTGACATATCGGTGGGGGGGAACGGCCATAAGGAGCGAGGAAAGATACGAACCACGGCTTTTTGTTTACCTTCACCATGTCCCTGCCGCTGACGACTCCATCATCGGCAATCAATGGTCACGGCACGTGCTGGTGAGAAGGGTCTGCGTTGGGGTTGACATTGGACAAGAGTGCTCTGTTACTTTGATGTCGACGAGCAAGCAGCCGACATTGATATTGCTGTCCCAGGCTCGAACAGACTTGCAGGTGACTGTTGCGATACGATCTCCCCGCGGTGAGTATTTCGCTGCTCTCACGTAATTTTCGTTGTTAGAGTGTTTGCACTTGTTTGCCAGTCGCAAGGTTCCAAACGATGGCCGTCCAGTGGTTCGTTCCAGCGACGAGTCGCGACGAGTCCGGCGAAAAATCGATGCCGCGGATGTAGTCGCCCTCCCAGTGCTTCAAAACTTGCTCGTACGTCTGTACATTCCACACAAGCAATCTTTTGTATGTCCCCGCAGTGATCCATTTTCCGTCCTTCGATGCAGCGAGAGAGAGGACGTGGTAATCCGTTTTCATTCTTGCCACACCCGAACACCCTTCTCTTAGCCACTCAAAAGGTACTCTTTGTTCGCTGTAAACGCCAATGCCCGCACAGTCTGACCCACGTCAGTCTCGGTAGGCGCGGAACGCTCTTGTCCAATGGTCAACATTAACGCGGGCCCATCTCACCAGCACACACCATTCATCGTCGACGACGGAGGCATGCTGACAGACAACCTGTGGTCCGCGTATTTATCGCTTCTTACACACGTTGCCCTCCATGGATCAGTACTCACGCTCATTTCGGTGCCTTTCCACCCAGCTCAGTTCAATGGGTGCAGGGTGCAGTCCAAGTGACTGAAAATGCGCTTCTACACCGGATGGAAGCAATAACAGCCCTGTTTGCTTCGACGCCAACATTGCCTTTACCAGCAGTCGCTCATCGATCCATAGCAACTATCACACGTGCATCGCTCTGCCTGATCATGAGGAGTTCATCGCATACACTGCAAACTTTACCATCGCCTTCAGGGACACGCCGACACACTCTCAGCTCGATTTCGTGCAACACTCCGAACACATACGTTCAATCGCATTCTCTCCCGACGACCGGTTTCTCGAATGCAGTGGCACTAGCGTACCTGTGAGAAACCATATGCTGTGCGTATAGTGACGTTGTCAGCACGGTTGACGACAAGTAACAGTACTTGTATCATGCCCATCATTTAGCATCAAAGCGACATAAAATTCGTGTCATACACGAATTCTGCCCAAACAAGAATGGCTACATTCCCCTTTTCCTGGAGATCCTGCGAATGAAACCAGACGGAAATGGGTTTTGACAATTGATGGTGATGAGACCCCGCACGTTGCCTGATCGACCTTTTCGCAGATCCCATCTTGTTGAGACGGGGATCAGGCTCAGGTACAATTTGTGGTTTTTGAAAAAGCGGCCAAGTGACAGTGCTCGATGCTTTACTAGGTTAGAATCGGGTTGGGTTGCTTCAAGTTATAAAGTTTGTCTGACCTACATGAACATGTCGTGCTTCCACTCATCTGCTAATTGTCTCCTGTAAAACAGCTCTATTCTATTGCGGCCATGGATGTTCACGTCCTCCAAGTTGATGTCTGCCTCATCAGCTTGACAATTATACCTTTTCGCCGTCATATGTCATGCCCGGAGGAGTGCAACTCTCCCGCCAGGCCTACCCGGATAGCCGCTCATCGGAAACCTGCTCGACCTTCGGACACATGTGCCGTACAAAACACTGGGAGCCAATGAGTAATAAATGTGGCGAGTGCATATTCGCATCCTACACAATACGAGGTGAAGCTGAGCCGTGTGTGCACAGATCGCGAGGACCGGTACCACAAATTTCTCGAGATCCTCTTGAGTGCCCTCGTGGAGCATGAAGGGGGATTTTCCAGTAGTGACTAGCGTGTGCGGTGTCCATGTCAGGTTATGAGTGTCACCATTTTGATGTACTGTTTTCTAAATTCCATTGAACAGCAATGTTCTTTCGAGTTCCTGATCATTCAGATGCAAATGAGATCGTCTCATCAGGGGATGGATCGATGAGCGCTGAGTCCGATGTCCGACTCGGAGCCCTACTACGGTAGCATCGTCATCAGCTAGTAGCATGGCTACTATTCTTTGCCTCGTGGTTGGAGGTCATTCCATGGACCATGGATGCAAACAGCTGAACACACTTTGACGGGTTCCTCTTGCCGAATTCGATGCTAAACGGACACCGAAGCTTATGACAGAAGCACACTGTGGTGATCGGGTGTGACCGGCGATAATCACCAGTGATAAGTCCTCATTTCTACTAATAAGGCTTGGTGACACTGAGTGCTTCCATGAATAGCACAGTGGTTCCCAAGAGGTTCTAGGCATTGGATCCATCACCGGTGAGTACTCGCCGTCTTGGAAATCCTAATAAAGTCTGTGCGTTCGTACTCCTGGACTCCATCTTTCCGCAGCCCACGATCGAAGCCCTCGCAATGCCCAACAATTTAATCAATGCACGTAACCCATTGCTTATCATAGATTTATTCGAATGCGTCCTCGAATGTCTTATTACATCACTCCCACAACGCCCTAGCAAGGAGGAACGACGGATGCTTGCGGTGCTTGCTCGGACGTGCCGCACATTCTCGGAGCCTTCCCTCAACCTTCTTTGGCGCCGTTTGAACTCACTCTTGCCTCTTGTTCGGTGTTTTTCAGATGTTGCGGATGAGGCCAGGGTCAAGGTAGTAGTCAAACCATTCCCCGGCCATATGAATAATATCTAATGTGTTGACAGACCCCTCCATCCTCTGTCGAGTGGCTTGCGATTAACCGATACTCTCCTCGTATCCGTGAGCTCACCTTGGGGGATGAACCCTTGTCCCTGCAGTTTCTACAACGCACAGGTCTCGTCCTGCCCAATCTGAGGGTAATCAGATGGACGTCCACCTTGTCTAGAGCCCCCACTCCAAAACCCCCTGTCGACTATATCACATTACTACGGCCATTGTTTACACCAAACATTGTTGCCCTGGAAATACTACTGAGAAGTCCAGACGACCCGATCTATCAATTATTTCTGGACAACTATCCTTCTCTCTGCCCGAATCTGAAGTCAATTAAACTCAGGTTCATTCCTCGGTTACAACAGCATAAGGCGGTCTCGCAGGTCCTTTCACAGACTATCTGTAGCAATACAGGCTGGCAGCATGTCAAGCTTCCTCTCATCGACGACGTTGGGCTCAAACACCTCGGAGGATGTTCCAACCTCAAGACAGTTTCGTTGACGTTGGTGCCACAGACACTACGACCAAATGAGGCTTGCTTTGGGCCAGAAGACACGCCATTCCGCAGTGTTTCGGATCTACACCTGATACTTTGGGTTCCCCTCGATTTCGTTGCATGCTTCCTGCGACCTCGCGATCAGGTTTTCCACAGCTTTGCAGTCGTCCTTCACACCGTGACCCCAAACGTTACCACGGAGTTATCCACCCTCTTAAGAGCATTAGCCTCTCCCCAGCGCCTTCATTCGCTTCAATCGATTAGTGTCACTCAACCTCCTGCACTGTCTAGGCTCAGTGACAATAAGTACGATCAACCTCTCTCGTATGAGACATTTCGTCCCCTCGCGTCTCTCGTGCATCTCCGCAAACTGTTTATCGATATAAGGCACCCAGCTTCACTCAATGACAAAGAATTTGAAGGCCTTGTTCGCAACTGGCCTCTTCTTGAAGAGCTCCAAATGACCTGGTTGCATGGGGAGGATCCTGTGGCACCGATAACCTTGAAAGGATTTCTGTCGCTTCTCACGTCTTGTCGTGAGTTGCGCACAATCTCCTTGACATTGGACGCCAGGGATGTTCCAGTAGCGGGGACGTATGCGGATGTCTGCAATCCCTCTATCACCAATCCAATCACGTTTCAGAACTGCCCGCTGAAACATCCAGACCTAGTTGCGAAATTTTTGTTGAAGCATCTTCCGTCCATGCGTCAGGTGAAAGTACGGTTTATTCCGGTAAACCTCCATTCCCAGTATGCACACTTGTGGCGCGAAGTCAACAGACACTATCCCGTCCCTACGATAACCTGCTGCCTTCGCAATGTTCGCCGACAGTCGAAAGTAGCAATAGATTATTATTAATCGAAAGAAGTATTCCTGGACCCGTAGGGGACTGGAGGGAATGAGGAGGTCAACAGGGTTACTAACTTGTTACGCAACGAGTAAGTAAGCACACAACACTATCCCACGTCCACCGTTTTATCCCCTCACCAAGTGTCGGCGCCGAGATCGACGTTTTTGATTACTGCATTTTACCTAGTCTTCTCAATAAATGTAGTGACTTGAAACCTGCCTGCGAGTAAATTGAAAATCAACACTGTCGAACGGGATATCACATACCCGAAACCAATCATTTTTTGGTCCGTATGGTCCTTCCTATCAATAGGTTGACGTCCACAGACACAGGAGAGCGCAGTGTCCGAGGGAATTGAATGACGTGAGCGGTGACTTGTATGGGATCAGGGTGGGGCTAAGGTCAATGTAAGTCATGAACGTTGGGTAGTCTATCGGGTCACCCGTCTACCAAGTTCAGCTTGACGGGCCGCCCGGTGATCTCAGCAGACAACCTTCAGGCCGCCAGTCGTGCACCACAGGGTCAAGGTGGATCTAAAATCCTGATCGAAAAGTCAACACTCTACTGTGGGTCCCATTATGTCCCTCCAAGTATTGGGTACGTGACGCGTTGTTCTGAGTTCCTTCCAAGTGACGGGATACTTGCTCGAAAAGAAGAGCGCTATCACCTCTGCAAACCCCCCCCCCTTCTCGAAGAGGTGGTGGACAGTGGAACTTGATGAACTCAACATGAAGGTCAGACAACTAGCCCGAAAAACAAACGAGAAGCGTTAACAGCCGGTCCACGCCGTCCATGCAGAGCTAAAAAGCGCCTGCGACGCTCTATCCACCGATATACAGAAGGCCAAGAAGGAGCACTGGATCGAGCACCTGGGGAGCGTCGAAGGTGCCAATACTTGGATTGTTCACGATACCTCATCAGTAAGCCATCCGATTTCTATATCCCTCCCTGCGCACTGACAGCGCCTCCTCAAGTTCAATGACGGGTACGATCAACTTCATTCTGGTATCAAAATTTATCAGAAGACAAGGTCACTGGGTCACTCTCTCTAGTGGCAAAGGCAACGATATTAACAAAAAGAAAGTGAGCGCAAAGAACATGGAGCGGGAATCCAACTTGGAGATCAGCTTCACGCGTTGGCAGCAACGGGGTCGCAGGCAACCTTGCCAGCACCGTTCTACATGGAACAAGAAAAAGAAAAGAGGAATGCCATCAATACGAAGTGGAGAATGAACGGACACATGGTGCAAACTCACGACGTTGTCGTTAGAACAGCACGCAGTCTGCACGCTGCATGTTCTGCTGGTGATGGTGTCGCAGTTAATCACAGTGGTACCGACGGCGGCGGTGAGGTGAGCACCAAGGCTGCCAGTGAAATCGGTGTGGTCCTGCGAGTAGATTCGTGAATCGCCTAGGAAGATGGAAAGGAAAAGAGATATCTCACGTAGAATTTCTGGTCGCAGCAATACGCGGCTCCGCCGCCGCACGCAGGATGAGCGGAGGACGTCTTTGGTACAGTAGCAGGATTGGCGTCGGGCGTGTTTGGCACAGTAGCAGGATGAGCGTCGGGCGGGTTTGATACGGCAGTGGCAACTGCAGCGAGGGCAACAATGGGAAGAAGGCTGAACAAGCGAGCAAACATGTTTGGCAGCAGGATGAGTTTTTAGGGGGCTGAGAGGAGAATTTGATGAATGATTTGATGAGACTACTGGGGCTGGTTCCTCTTCCTTTTATACAGCAGAAGATCCTCCATATTGCCATCTTGCCCCCTCAAACGCTGATGGAATAAGACCAGGGGTGCATGAATTATGTCATAGAAACAAACAAACAACGTCAGACGGTTCGCGAATTCGGGAGACGAAACACTCTCAAGGTTACCTCACAGATCGTAATCCCCATCGAATAGTGATTGAATGTAATACAACAAACACCCACAGCGTACGTATAAGTTGGCGTCAGGGCAAAGAGCAAGATTGGATGACTAGGGGGCCTCTGCCACGGAGTGACGCAGTAGAGCCAAGAGGGATCAAGAACGTCGTCGCATCGGCTCGCACATTTCCAAGACTGGAGAGCGCAGCATTGAACAATGCCCGAGATACGCGCCATGAGTCCGAATCCGCTCGTGTACACTTGGAAACAACTGCGGGCCTTGCTGCGGGCGCCGAAACTTTCATGGCATCATTGAAGATTCGCATCATAGTATGTTGGCAAAAAGAAAAGGTTACATTGAAACAAGGGTGTTGAAGATGATGTTTCAGCTCTTCCATGTGCTGCAAGTGGAACGCACTTTTTGTCCAAAGCAGGCTATTATGCGACAGTGCCAGTGCGCCGCGTTGCACAAACAAAGGCGAATTAGAATACGGCCGGAAGAAGCCAGCCCAATTCCTTCTAAACAAGCAAGGGTTAACCAGGGAAAGGTAGAGCAAAATATCACATATCAGCGCCCGTCAACCCGAATCACGGTCCTGCGTCTTGAGACGGCCGTCGTTGGCATCGATCACAGCAAAGACACTGAGCCGTGACTGCACGCGATGCCAGCATTCTCACGGTAGCTTACCCACTTCCTTGATGGATCCCTTACCCAAGAATTAATCATGAATACCGCAACTTTTCAGTAGCGGGCCAGCGCTCTAACACAGACGTCGTTTTACAACGAGGCCAGTCGCTGTGGCAGAACCTGGGACGACGTGTAGCGAAAGTTGAGTGAAATGCAACCTTGTTCTTCTTCGAGTTTGATGCCACTCAATGGTGTTATCATATGAGACTAGATGCGGTGATGCGACTGGCGCACCATTCAAGACAGCACCCCGGTCGTCAGTGCTGCTAGACGTGCATGCGACGGGTCAGGGAAACGGGACTACCCACCCAGTATTGGTCGCGAAGTTCGAATCACGGGTTGCAACACAACACTTGTACACACAATGAACGCACGCGGAATCTGAAGTATGCATACTGCGAGGACTGCGGGACTGCGGACGGGGAACGGAGGACAACTAACCGACACTTCGCGTTTCGAGTTTGAGAGCCGGTGATCCTTCCGGTCGCTGGAACAGCGGCGCATGAATCCAAAGCAATGCCCATGCGCTGCACTGCGCGGTTACCGCCAAGCACCGTCAATTGTTTCTAGGAAGCACGTTGGCCAGGACTGCAACCAGACCGGTAAGTAGGAATGGGGAAAACAATTTGCACACACTACAAGCCGTGCCGTCATTCACTATTACCCCCCGGCAGTGACACTAACGCGACAACGTCTAACGTTACTTGACCCTACCCCTCTTTGGGGGGAGTGGACAAAGGCGGCGCTGAGGAATATTTCGTGGGAAGATGTTTTGGTTGTCACTGGGGGTGTCAGTGTCAGTGTCTCCCCGATGCACGACAAGCTACAAGCTTATTCAAGATCGCTCAGAATGCAGATTTTCATTGGGCCTGAAATGATACTTGCTGTATTAATAAATCTGATGACTTCGTCATCCAGGAGTCGCTGGTCGCCTGAACCGTGAAGATGACGCTGCAGAAGGTGATGGGTTCCCACAATACCCGAATGTTGACGATACTCTGATGGTGAAAGTGGCGACAAGGACGACGAGGAAAAGGAAGACGAAACCAACTGCGCTGTGTAGTTGCTTGAAATCTAATACCCATTGCTCGCCGCACCCGTCCACATGGCTCCAGTCGACAGAGGAGCGGGCGCGCGACGTCTCGCTGCTCATCTTTGACAGCCGTTCAGTGCGCTATTGCTCACCGAAAGTAGAGGGTCGACGTGCCATGGTGGAGTACGAATGCATCGCGGCGGATGTCTTGAACACTTCACGGCTCCGGGAGAACGTCTCGTTGGTTGATATTCTCAACAATGTGCACACGTTGTATGTGTTGTAACTACGTAGAATCTCGGAGGACGATCTCTATACTCTACCCATGTTTTTCAGCTGAACGGTTTGAGCTGGGGATCTCCCAATGACTGCGCGATGCTCTCACAATTCGATGGTGTGCAATGCCCTTTGCTCCGTCTGCTCGATATTTAGCTCACGTCTTACCATGGGTCTCAAGGTTCAAGCCGCGCGTCAAACAATCCTGTTGACGACTCTTCCTCCCCGTACACAATGAATACATCGGACAAAGTGCTTCCTCGGGCAGGAGACAGAATCAAAAGGTATAGGTGAGTGCATCTACTGAGGAGGGGACGCAAAGATGACAAAGGTCGTTCTTACTGGCATCTATGCTGCCCATTTATCGGCTTCCTGCCCATTCTTTGCGATCTAACGGGTAGAGGGTGATCACTCTCTGTTGATATCGTCGTTGACAGTAGGAATGCGTACTGCGCCGCAGAGCGAGACCAATCCAAGTTACGCCCTGTCGAGATAAAGACCATGACGTAGGCGTCTAGGCAGTAACATGGTGTTCGCCTCGTGGAGTAGGATATCCGCAATATCCCCCACCTGGTATCGTACGGGACAATACAACGTTCTGCAACTCGTCAAGTGGGCATTTATCACGAGATCAAGCATACCGTACCACGAAACAGACGAGGATTATCGGCCTGGTATGAATGAGTGTCTCGATAGAGGAACGTTTCCTTTGGGGGAATGCAGGTTTTATGAAAAAGCACCGAGAACATGAGGTAACGGAGTTTGTAGACGGATTGATGAAATCTAGGTGTGAAAAAAATCACTGGGGCGCAAAGGGGGGAAAATGTTGTGCCTACCATGTGCATTACATCATGGTCAAAGCATGCAGACTGAGTCTTAGACGGATGAGAGGAGTAATCGATCCTCTTCGATTAACCGCCAACGCACCATCGAGCAAAGTCTGTCGTTGCATATCATATTGCAGTTCTTGCCATGGCGCAATGTCGATGATGAATTCGATAAGTTGATACCTGGTATAAACATCTATCGCACCGCATCTGGCCAGAATGTTATCTCATTAATGAGTCCTTGACAGCTGTCTCACCCCAGTTAGACAAGCCAGCCAAAATGAAGTCGGGTGACTATCCAATTCACAGGTACCATATATCCAGACTGCAACAAGATAACGAACCGCATCAATCCGAGTTCCACTGCTCTCAGACAGTTTCCCTGTTTGCCCCAACACAAGTGACATGATGATGGTGATTTCTTTTCGTATAACGTGGGATTGAAAAGAAAATGTACGCGCGGAGTCGATGACATTTTGAGTTTTGATGTTCCGACTCAGAGTCACGTAGACGCATAACTCAAAGTTTATTTTGCATTCGTCAGGAATGTCACGATCATTGGTATGCATATACATACGCATGTTTTAGTGAACCGCATTCTGGGGATGTGGTCCGCGAGAACAAGTACCGAAAACACGAGGCAACTGAGCGTGGGCACTGATCCATATCAGCGGGGGTAACTTGTATAAGATAAGAAGATACGGACCAGAGCTCGTGTGTTAACTTTGATCATCGAGCTGCCGCTGATGACTCCGTCGTCGTCAACGAATGGTGCGTGCTGACAAGATGGACCGGCGTTGACGTTGACCATGAAGGAAGAGCATTCCACCCTCGTCGAAATTGACGCCGGTCACGAAAGACGGGCATTGACATTTACAGCGGATGGTGAACGTCTCGTGAGTGGCAACGACTGGGAAGTTTGAGTGTGGCAGGTGGAGAACGGGAAACAAGCGGCAAGGCTGGAGGCGCGGAACTATGTCCTCTCTCTCGCTGCATCGAAGAACGGCAAATGGATCGCTGCAGGGACATGGAGAGAAGTGCTTGTGTGGGATGCAGAGACGTACGGACAAGTCTTGGCACAATGGGAGGACAACTGTGTCAGCGGATTGCATTTCTCGCCAGACTCGACGCGACTTGTCCTGACTTGTCGCCGCAACGAACAACTGCACATTGGACTTCGCCACTCGCAAGCAGGTACAGACACTCTACCACGAGAAATTCGGGTTCGCAGCAAAATACTCGCTCCAGGGAGATCGCATCGCGACAGCAACTAAATTTGAACCCGTTCAAGTC
This sequence comes from Xanthoconium stramineum, assembly GCA_038090315.1. Taxonomy (NCBI): domain Eukaryota; kingdom Fungi; phylum Basidiomycota; class Agaricomycetes; order Boletales; family Boletaceae; genus Xanthoconium; species Xanthoconium stramineum. The sequence continues at coordinate 14,741 of JBBPMO010000257.1, read as the reverse complement.
TGGGACAGCAGCGACGGTTGCTTGCTCCTCGACATCCCAGCAGATGTAACCCCGTACTTCAACACCGGTCTTCTCTGGTTCAACCACTACCTCTTTCTCGTCTCCGGCGGTAAAATCAAGGAATTCGACGTGTCCACCGGGTCAGTAGTCTCGGAATGGCCAATCCCCAATAGCAACTACCACTCGTGCATCGCTCTACCAGATCATGAGGAGTTCATTGCGTACGCTGCAAACTTTACCATCGTCTTTAGGGACACGTCGACGCCCTCTCAGCTCGATTTCATACAACACCCTGAAGACATACGTTCAATCGCATTCTCTCCCGACGACCGGTTTCTCGCATTTGGTGGAAAAGACCGCAAAGTTATCATCAAGAGTCTGTCTCGCATCACTGTGGGTGCCGAATCTCGTCGGGTTTATCACCTATCTGATCAACGTAGTCCTCTCCTAAGAACTTCGGTGGCTCCTCCTTAGAACGTCTGAGGGAGTGGGCGAAAACATCAGTATTGGCGAATACCCCATGAAAGGATGCCTTGTGTACCGCTCCCGGTGTAAGTGCCTCCGTTCGCTCCCATCCGATTCACACTGATGGTTTGTAGTCCAGATCTCCTAGAAAGACAGTCTACTGGGTCGTTTGTGAACGTCTCGAGGCGATCGGCCGCTTAACGGACGCAATTGAGTGTTTCCACATATTGACGGCTAGGTTGGAGGAGACATGCTTACATGGCGAGATTCTCGAATGGACTCGTGGTGTGTGGTTGTGGATTCCATATAGTTGGCATCTCTTACGCGAATCCCAGGCTTCAGACAACGTTCCCTCGACCAGTTGCAACACCTCGGAGATACAGCAGCGGATGCCCAGCGGTATAATGACGCCATTTCCCTCTATACGACCGCATTGTCCCTCAGTCCGCCCTCCCCGCAAGACGTTCTCATCAAGCGAATCAAGGCATCCATGGCCATCGGGTCGTGGTCACAGGCTGTGGATGATGCGAACCAGGTACCCTTTTTGTCGCGTGCACGTCAGTTCTGTTAACACATCATCATCAGGTGATCAAGCTCGATCCGCCGTCGCTATGGGCCTACGAGACGAAGCATGCAGCTTTACACAAAGCCGTAGACTATGAGAATGCGATAATTGCGTTCGGGGTGATGCTTTTGAAGATGGAGCAGTCGCCTGATCCGGGCATTCGCTGTGAGTTTATCCTCACGATTACGGCGAAGACGATGATTTGTTCATGTCATCCAATAGGACGTCGTGAGCAGTACAAAATCCCCTCGAAGATAAGGGCAAGGATTCGCAGAATTGTTAAAGAGACCATCCGAGACTCGCCATACATACTCATCGACACGTCCACTGGTAAATCCCACGGTAGAGACCAACGAGAATCCGTGTTCGAATCTTCGCCGACCTGCCAGGAGCTTATATCATCGATGACGACATGCTTTAGCCGTGTTCTCGCATCAAGCGTGTAGTACGAGAACACTTCCGATACGTCATGCTACCACACAAATGGGAGGACAAGGAACCGCTGTTCCATCAGGTGATACACATTGCAGTGTACGACTTAGACGACTCTCCGACCCACGACAAGCTACAAACTTACTGCAAGATCGTTCGCGAAGCGGATTTCCACTGGGCTTGGAGTGATACCTGCTGTATCAACAAAGCAGATAACTTCGTCCTCCAAGAATCCCTGGTCGCCATGTTCAAGTGGTACCAGGGTTCGGCCCTAATGATCGTCTTCCTTCGTGGTATCACCTCTTCGTCGCCGCCCGGTGCTCTCCCCAGAAGTATTTGGAACACCCGTGGCTGGACACTCCAGGAGTACATCGCTGCCAAGAATGTCTACTTCTACACCGAGGATTGGATTCTTTATAGGGACCTGCCGTTATCAAACCACAGAGAGTCCCCGGAAGTGATCTCTGAGATGGAACAAGCCACCGGGGTCTCTGCGCAGCAACTCATGGCACTTCGTCCAGGATTAAGCAGCATCCGGGAAAAGTTACGCCTCGCTTCGACCCGAAGCACAACGCGGGTGGAAGATGCAGCATATTCGTTACTTGGCATCTTCGAGGCTGCTGGTATATCAGCAATCTATGGTGAAGGAGAGGTCTCGCTAGGACGGCTGTTGGCAAGTATCCTCACCCGATCTGGAGACGTGAGCATCCTTGCGTGGACTGGGGAGTCCAGTCGCTTCAACAGCTGCCTCGTATCACTGTGTTCAACGGTCCAACCATGTCGCACCTCCCAGCACCCATTTCGGACGCCGAGATGCAAAGAATCGTCTCTGCGCAATCTTCATTCAACATCGATGCGGCCCTGGGGCTGCTCAACCGTCTCATCGAGCTTCCGACGCCCAAGTTTGCAGAGAGTCGGATGACGCTTCCGTGTATCGCCTTCCTACTCCCATCCTACTCACACTGGCAAAGTCGTCGAACACGTTTAGGACGAATCTATCGGATAGATACGGCCACCTTTGGGATGGTGGAGATCAAGACAAAACAAGATCTCTCGCGGATGGCACCTCTGTACCTCATTCACCCTTGGTTGAATTCTCTGCTGCAGCGTGAGGATAGAGGTAGCGTCGACATGGAGGAAGACGCGCCACCACCCTCCCCGGACACGGATGATGAAGATTTTTATGATGAGTATAAGGATGACGATGAATATTCCGACGACGATGAAGAGCTCTCTGACGGAGACATCGATGACTATTTCTCGGTCGTTTCTACGCCCGAGTCGCACGATACTCCAGGAACTGCCCTGATGGACAGAGAGACGGGCGCGCGACGGCTCATTGCTCGTCTCCGACGGCCGTTTGGTGCGCTGTTGCTCACAGAGACCTCGTCGGGCGGACGTGTGCCGGATTATAGGTGGATCGCGGCGGATAGCTTGATCACGGTACGGTTCCAGGATGGCGTCCCGTTGGCTGATGTTCTGAACACGTTCGCACTCTCGAGGTTTTGTAGCATTCTTTAGACGACAGTGACTGATCTTGTGTTTTAACTGACACCAATACAATTGATCGTTTGGACCATCGATGAGTTGGAACCCGACCCCGCGGGAATCTGGACCATTCTTGTTTGTGCTTTAGGTTGACCCTAGATCATCTCCCGAAACAAGCCAAACCTGATTCCGTGGGTTTTGTCTCAAGGTAAGCACATGGATAACGTAAAGAATAACATGGCATACTACAAGTACAAGATTATCGCATTACAAGCGAACTACATCTCCCAACCTCATAGATCCAACGACGCCCGTGCATTGCTCGTATGCACAATCGACGAGCCCTCCACCCTCCTCCCATCATGACCACCCCCCGCCCAATACACCCTCCCCTCCACCGACCCTCGACCGTGAGCGCTCCTCTGCTCCATCACTCTCCTCCTGCCCCTCCCCGCCGGATCTGCAGGGTGTGTATCCCTTACGACCGGCCTTGCATTCGACGTCGACACCTCATACGTGCCCTCGAACGCCGGGTGCATCGCCACGGACGCGGCCGCATTGGACGTGCGCGCGTCCGAGACGAGGCGCACACCTACGGGGGCGTCGTCATAGTTGAGGGTGATACCACCATTGGAGGTGCGCGTTGTGACAACGAAGCTACCGCCTGAGCCCTCTGAGGTGGCGAGAGAGAGAGAGGAGGTGATCGCGCTGCAGGTGTGCGTGTGAGGTGAGCGCGGGTGGTCAACACGAAACGAGGATGGACGAACCCGTTGCTCGTTCGCATTTCGAGCTTGGTGGCGTCCCTGCCGGTGTTGAAGAGGGAAACTGTCGCTTGGATGCGTGCGTTGGCGGTGCGCAGCACGAGAGAGTCAGAGGTGTTGAAGTGGCCGACGATACCACCGTTACTTGATGTCAACGATCCCCGAGTCATCGTGATGGACTAGGAACCTCGATCAAATAAGCTCGAACACATCAACGAGTACGCACCTTGGCCTGAATGGCCGAATTAGACGTCGAGAGTTCCACGTTTTCGAACCAGAGTGATTTCCACAGATCGCCAATCTCGTGTGCAAAATTGCTGGTGTATGTCGTGAATTCCTTGATGCGTAGCGGGGTTCGTTCAGACGGCGCGGCTGGGAACGTGAGCAGGACCTCAAAGTAGAGTCGATCGCGCGGATTGTGCCATGCTGGCATGGGAGTCTAGAGATCGATCGGTGGGATCAGATGGGTCATCGATGTCGATGAGATGTGTGAGAAGGGTAGGCGAGTATAAGGGCACAGGGTAGAGAGGGGAAAAGAGAGAAAAAACGTACATAGACTCCAACTCCATGCCTATTTCCGCTCTTCCGCAGTCGACACACGGTCGCACGTGCGAGCGCCCGCTCGTTGTGGTACGCCACCCGCACGTCCACCTTCACGTCGTTCCCGCGCCCCGTCGTCGTTGACTGCTTCACCTCGACTTTTCCAGTTTGGTACGATCCACGGGAGATGAGATAGAGCGCTTCGGCGGTAGAGGGGAGAACGAACGATGTCTCGGCACTCTCGGAGAAGGTGGGGGCCCAGTGCGGCCGGGCCTGGTATGTCGTCCAGCTGAGGCTTCCAATCGATTCGAGGATCCTACCATCTTCAGCCTTGGGCACACCAACTCCGTCGTCGTCCCACTTTGAATGAAATGAGCTAGGGTGGTGTGAATACGCGACGCGGAAAGCGCTTACGATGCCGCCACTCGCCATGTAGACAATAGACCGTGCGAGGGAAAGGAATGCGAGGTATATGAGGAGCGCGAACGCAAATGCTTTCCAGAACCGCTTGGCTGGGGATTGGGATTGAGAGGGCGCAGCGTTGTGACAGTGGGTGGAGGGGACCGGATATGACGGTGCGAGGAGTGGTGTGGTGTGATATGAGAGTGTGTATGAACGCGACGGTACAGCCGCCGGAGACGGCTGTGGTTGGACGGTCCCGTCGAGTCCTGTCGCGTCTGGAACGATTCGAACTTGGACTTGGTTTGGTGATTTCGAGTCTGGGTCCTCGACGACGATCATCGTTCGGCTCCTGCGTCCAATTTCCCAACGGTCTGGAGGTTCAGACGGTAAAGTCGGAAGCCAAGGAACTGCGGGCAAGTCCCTGGTTCATTGACGGGCCGACTACGCCGCAGCACTCGTCTGACAAAGGCACCCCCACGAGTCATCGCGGACTTCTTCTTATGGTCGTCGTTTCAGAGACGGCTCGCTGTTGTAGGGAGGAGACGTCCTTCATCGATCATCAACGCCGCCAGACGTCTTTCCATGAACAAAGAACCCTCCCACTGATGGACCTCTCAGCTTTCATTTCCAAACCTTGTTGACATCCCACTTGGACACACCGTTCACAGGTCCACAGACGTCATCTCCATCCCGATCAAACATACACGATGCACCGTGCGCTGCTAGAGAGTCGGAAGGGTGACCCACCGTCATCCGCATCATCAAAACCGATTCGATATTGGATGCTGAATTCCCCGGCGCAGCCGCTCCGTGACGTCTTTCCGATCAACCAGACGACATTAACGCTGCCCCATGGCAGAACATACACCCTACACGAGGCCAGAACGCCTCATTCGTATTTCATATCCCACTTCACGCTTCGTCATTCATGTATAGCCTATCTCTATCTCGACACACCGTTTATGGTCCGGCGAGGCTGCATGTACATGCGCGCGTGCGTCGTGTCCGTCCATGTGATGCAATCAAGGGCCATATGTGACCTGGCTCGGAGGAGCGCTATTGGCCGATCGGGATATACGGTTGGTATGTTTCCCGATCGATGAGCTCATAGGGTTTGTTTTGGTTTGCCACAGGGTCGTAGCCCCCCCACGCACGACGCAAATCGCTCGGTAAGACGGGAATGAAAGGGACCCTCCCCCACCTGCGGGGAAAACAACATTGTGTATTCGCCAGTCTCCAACGAGGAACGCATCCTCCCCTTTCAGGGCGCGATGTCCATCCACACAAACGCACAGGGTTGATGTCACAGGTTCACTGTTCGCGAGTCAGAAATGAGATCACATAAACACGAGTCTGGCAACGTGAAAGTGACCTCATGATACGGGAGAAGCGCTTCATCTGCGTTGTGTGCGGTACAGTTTCGATACGGGACCAGTCAGGGTCTCCAATGCTTCACACAGCAGATGTGCGAGATCACCCGAAAGGCACGCAATGCGGCCCGGGGAAGTATATGGAAACCTCGTGCACAGCAGCATGCTGCTGGGTGGAGACAGGGTGAGGCAGTGCGGCGAGAAAATCACTGCACGGATAAGGGAAGATGACGTTTTGCGCAGATAACGAGGGATCGCGATAACGATTACACATCATTTGAAAAGAAATACAACGGCGGTATGTGTATACGGGGAAAGATTGGCGTAGAGCGGGAGCTGGACCATTGGCGAATCGCGCTGTTCACGGTGGGCTCTTGGTCAAGGCCAGTTTCGCCCGACGACGTGCGCCCGTCTTAAACCCCCAAAATTACAGACGCGCTGTCGACAAATCGGAAGGCACGGAGCGTGCTTCTCTGGTGACAATAAAAGTAACCTGTTGGTCACGAGCGCGGAAATAGAGGGGGCTCCGAGGCTAGCCAGAAATGAAGTGACGTGCCAGCAGGACGATGGGAGTAAATGGGTCAATGTGCCTACCAACTTTTTTTGGCCCAGCCGGCCGGGTGGATGGTATACGCGACGTTTCCGGTCGAATTAACACGCACGACTCGAGCCAAGAGAACGTCTGTGTACTGTATTGTATGAAATGGGTGCGCTTACCTTGTGTGCGCGAATGTGGGACGAACAATGGGAGGCTGGGAGTGGGAATGTGTTACGGTAGGCCCACGCAGCTACCGAGTCGAAACGCTGAGGTGGCCATCCAGCTGGCGTGACGAGAAGGATTGGTGGTGTAAAAGGGATATCGAATGGCGGGATGCGGAATTCTTTGCTCCTCCTCCGAGAATGAAATCACGTAGTGCAGGGTCGGATTCACGAGTACAGAAGCAAGATAGCCTGCCTCGACGCGTCTAATTGTGACGGCATACATGAGGGGCAGACGACGTATGGAACATACTGGATTGGAAACAGCAGGCCGAGCAGAGGGCGTCCCGGGAATCGGCAGGTGACGAGGACGAGGGATGCGAACCTGCGGAGATTGTTTCAATAAATCATTTTGGTGTGTGGGTGGCAGGAGTCTCGAAAAGAGGTGTTCCCCCTTGTCCTCCCTTTGGTTCAGCGGGTCGTTTGTGACCGATGAATTTCCTAGGAGGACGGAGTGGTGGTGGCTGTGCATGTTAATCAAGTATCTCTTACTAGTATCGATAACACGACTTTCTTCATTATATCAGATAAAATGGTTGAGTTGCTGGTTGCACCGGACCAAGGCCGACCGCCGAAACGGAGATTGAAACGTACCGAGTGAGTTCGCGCGTCGTGGCGGGATGGTTCTGACCCGAGGACCCCGGAAAGCGCCTAATAGCGCATAGCATGGTAGCGTGTTTCGGTGTGTCGCTAATGCGCCACTGTCAGGTGGAGTGATGTCAGTCGTGATCTAAAAAAGACCGATGGCAGAGCGCCGACACGAGGCAGGACCCCATCAGATCAGCCTGGGAAAACACGCGACGACGTGGGCGCGATCAACATGGGCGGCGGATGTCCCCGCGGGGGTTAAGGTGGTCCACACGGCAACCATGAGGCGGGCTGTCGGGATGTGCGCAGTGATCGGGGTCTCATTGGCCTCGCCAACGTTGCATGTCGCGGGGCCTCTCACACTGCTTGCGCTGGCCCACCGCTGGCTTATCAGCCAACAACTAAAAACCCAGTCCTCCTCCTCCTCCTCCCTCCGACGACGACCATGTCCGTCTCCCCACAACCCGCTCCTTCTCCCCCAAACGGCGCTGTCTCAAACACACAGCTCGCCCAGCTTCTCACTGCCAGCTACCGCGAGTCCGACATCCTCCGCAAGGACCTCGTCGCCACTCGAAAGCGTCTCGAAAAGGCAGAACGCCTCATCGCCTCCTATGTCTCCGCCGCGTCCCCCCCGAATGCCTCCAACGGTACCCTCTCCGACACCGCCCAGCGTGCCATCGCAGAGTGCGAGGCACGCGCAGATCGCGCAGAACACGCCCGCGACGAAGCCGACGCACGCAGACGCGTCCTCTCAGACGCCTGGGAGGAGCTCAATCGCTACCTCGCCGTGGTCGAGCTCCGCGCGGCAGACGCCAGGGCGGGTTACGCCCGCCTCGTTGTGGAGGGCGGGGGACAGCTCGTCCTCGCCCCCGTCCCCCTCCCCGGCTACTTTTCCAGTACTGCACACACACCCTCTACATCCAGCCCCGCTATCATGCTCGTCCCCCCTCCCTCCGCCAACCACCGCTCCCATCGCCACTCCTCGTCCCTCAACTCGTCCCACGGCATCCCCCCCCCCCCCCCGCCCCCCCATCCGCCCTCACGTGTCAGACCGCGCTCGGGCAGCATAGACGATGCGTCTTATCAGCTCGCTCCTGGACAGCCTCCCGCAAAACGCTCGCGCCACGACCGCGATCACGACAGGGTATGTAATTTATCCGCTCCTCCACCAGATCTGACACCTTTCCCAGTCCCATCCTCGTGGACGAGCGCTTGATATCGATATCCACCATCGCTCCCACCTCCCATCCCCCCATCCCGCGCTCCAACCCACGCTCACCGCCCCACGCCACTCGAATGCCCACCCACAGTCGAGATCCTCTTCCCGCTCCTCCCAGCGCTCCCTCTCAATCGACGAAATGCTTCTCGAAGCATCCACGGATGACCCTCGTCGCCGCGGCGAGCCCCAATCCCCACGCGCGGTCATCGCACACCATCAACACCCGAATCACGCTCCGACGCTCAACAGCCAGCGCTCCATCGTCAGCCACGTCACTGGCTCGGCGTCCGGTCCCCTCGAGCAGCCGGGCGAGCAGCGCATGTACCAAACGCACATTTTCGCGCCCCCTGTCACGGGCGCGCCGATGAAGAAGGGAAAACCCGGATCGACCGCGGGTATCAGTACGTATTCTGATGCGACGCCTCCGCGTGGCGCTAATGAGCCGATGCAGTGTCAAATGGATCAGGTGCTGTCCCTGCCCCTTCCATCACACCGAACACTGCGGCGCCTCCGCCCACACCGACAACCGCAGTCCCACAATCCGCGACGGCAACTGCACCCACTGCGGTTCCTCATCATCCGCCATACCCACCCACGAACTCTCAGGGTCAGCGAATCTGCCGGCAATGTGGGATGCCCGGACGCTACAAGGATGGGAAATGCGTCGAGAAATGGGGTCCCGGACCCGAAGGGCCTGGCACAGTATGTGACCGGTGTCGTAAGAAAATGAAAAGGGTCGAACGACGAGGCACGATCGAATCTCAGAACCAATCCCAGGCTCACATCGGACATCAGCCAAGTCAGGGTGCAGCTAGCAGCCTGACGCATGCACATTCGATGCCCGTACATGGAAGCCGAGTTACGCGCACAGATACGATACCCGTGACTGTGGGGATCGGATCGGGAGGAACGCAGCTCATCGGACATGCGACGCAGATGCCGTCGTTCATCTCCAAGGACAGACGCGATCGAGAACGGATACCAACGTCATCGCTTGCACCTTCTCCTTCACACCCAACGCGTTCGGCCGATTCGCAACGCGACCCACCTTCTCCACCCGCCATCGCCACATTACAACCGGATGACGACGAGCCCCATCGACGCGGAAGCGCAGATAAGGGACGAAGACCTATGAGTTCTGGTAAGATCCACCAATGCCGTTTTTGCGTCGTTGACGGTTCCCTTTTTTTCGATCGCACTGATCTGTTTCATTTCTAGTTGCTCCGCCACACATTAAGCACCTCCCATCGCCAAGTCACTCACATTCACATTCGAATTCCCGTCGCGGGTCAGATGAGTCCTCAGCGGACGCCGAGGGCGATCCAGATGCAGATGGCGATGCGGATGCGGACGCAGACGCAGACGCGGAGCTCCTTGAGGCTGTCCATGCCTCAGAAAACCGGAGCACGAGTATGAAGGCAGAAGAGGCAGAGAACGACGATTGACATGTACCAATCATCCGCAGCTCGCGATTCTTGGTTTTTGGGTAATTAGGAAGGGGGAGGGCTTGGCGGGAGATGACAAGGACACGGTTTCAAGCATCCACTCCAAACAACGCACATCAAGCACGCAAACTCGCATTCACATTTTGCATATACGCATTCAATCTCGCATCCGCATCGTGTATCACAACTTGAAATCGTCGTCGAAACCGTGTTCTTAATCATTCCCCTCCGAGTGCCTCTCTGCTGTCCGGAAAACAAAACATTGGACTTTTTTTAGATGTCTCTGGTTATGCGACGCCCGCTCATGATATGGAACTGCTATGTTGGCTTGTGTTTCCTCTTGTTTCTCATCCGTCTGCATCTTGCTCACGCTCACGCTTTCCCCTGCAAGCCGTCTTCCATTTCTACCACCTACCTCGACACGTTCCCCCATCCACATGGAGCGCGATTGATGCGCTTCCGATACTCGTTTTCCGTACATTCCACTCTCATACAGAGCACATCCCGTACGAACGAACACGAAAGACATAATGTGTACTAGTATACCCCCTTTTTTCATTTTTCTCCTTTTGTGTGACTGAGAATGAGCACCACGAGGTGAATGGTGAGTAGGGAGCGGTGGGGACTGAGCGGCGGGGGCCTTTGAGGGGGGATGGGATCAACGTGCAAGCTCGGGTCGGCGTTTCGGAAACACGCCCTGCGGTTGCCCTATTTCTGATGGCGGCGTTGATGGTGCGAACTACACGTGTTTGCTGGGCGTTGCGGTTGCAAACTCTATATGGGGTGGATGGAAACCACGATGTGCCGCACGCACGATCACGGTGTCAGGTGTTGCCGGCGATTCGGATCTGGAGTGATGGTGAGGAGCGTGATGGGAGGCGGGCGGGGTGAGAGCGGGCTGATCAGTGCACTGGAATGGCAGGAGGTGTACATGCTGGTGGTCAGGCGGACGGACGACCATGGCTGGTGCTATTTGGCTATAGACTGACGCACGTGTGTTTCTTGGACGGTCCGGGACGAGAACGGTCAAGTGGTCGGATGGAGGTGTGCATAAATGAATCGTGATATCTGATACCGAGGGAAAACGAGGGGTGATCGTGTACGTATGTAGATACTGGGCGTATTTATCGTGACGCGTGAGAACGCAAAAACTCGGCGTTGTACTCAACTTTGACGACGACACTACGTCTGCCAGTGGCACGGCCGAGTGTTTTTGACGCGACATCGTACGCCATCTCAGATGAGCTCCCTCGTCATCGCGTACCTTTGATGCGTAACGTCAATTCGTTCACGATGGACGTTTGAACTTGTTCGAACCTTGGAAGCCATTGAGTTTTGAAGACCTGATGGTCACTCCTCCACCAAGATGCAGCCGAAGCGTCGCAATCCCAATCGCCGGTACGTATTGGGATGCTTTTCTTTTTCGTTCCGCCCGAGGTGGGTGTCAGCGTTTTCGTTCTGATTTCCCCCTCTCCCCCATGCTCGTAACCTCGATTGAGCTCAGAACCGTGAACGAGGGGTTTTGTCATGCGAGCTTTGACTCGGAGGGCTGAATCGCTCGTTTGCGGCTCGCGCACTTGCGATCCACAGTGGGTACTGGCGGCAACCGAATGTCTCCGGGCCGCCACTGGCAGTACGATGTGTAACGCGGTACCACCTCAGGACCCACGTCGACTCGGAGGATCTGGAGCCGAGAGCGGTGCCGGTGTTAGCGAGGGGGGTTCGATTCGGAGGCGGGGGTTTTCGTGTGAAGCAGACTCTCTTCGCGCACAGTGTACAGCAGTACAGGCTCCGAGTCCGTATGCTCGTCTGATTCTGTATGTCGTCATCGGCGCGGGTAGCTTACGCTTGGTCAAGATTTCGATAGAGGTTCCTGATGAGACGTCATCGAGGGCGGTCGGCCTTCGCTTACGCGTGAGTATGTACTGGGGTACGTCACGGTCACTGCGCGTGGGCGGATCTTGAGCGCGAACCGCGGCGTTGCACAGAGACAGAGGCAGGGTTGCACCTCGGGTCGTCAACGACGACGCCCGACTCGGCTGGTGGTCTCGTTGACCCTGGGGGCACGTGTCCCTCGGTCGTCGGCAGTGTTCCGGGGCGCGTCGGGTGGAGGTACGAACCGATTCCGAACTGCTCGGAGGGGATCAAGTCAATGTGAATGAGTGTGAATGGCGCGACGTGTACACGAGGTACGCGAATACAGGTACCGACTCCACCAAATGCCCCCGTCAGTGGGACTCGGCAAGCGGCGTCGGAGGGTGAGAGGGGGCTCACTGGTCGCACGTAGCGCATGAATGCGCCCGCTGCTTGGAAATAGAACACCGAGACACGCGTGAATCTGAGACGCGACGTATGCGTAACCGAACCTGGGTACTGCCATGATTGCCAGCGTTACAATGACGTCGAGGAGCCATCAATCACGGCATTCGGGAACAAGGTGGGCTTGCCGCTCTATCGCGCACTCGGGACGTTGAGCGGGTGCTGGGCGAATCGCGTTGGGTCGGACGCCGAGTGGGGCGCCGTGCCTGCTTCGCATCATCTCTCTTCGTTCCATTCTTTTCGCAAGTTGGCGGGCACGTGGTGCAATGGAGCCGGGGACCTAGGGTTGGTACGGGACGTCATAGGGACACCACTGATCGCGGTCATCGTGCAACGTGAAGCGCACGGAGGATGACGTGCGCAATCTACGTTGAATGGCCAGCGGCACAGACGTCACCGGACAAGGAAAGAAAGGAAGCGCGGCTGAGCGCTCGTACGCTGCATTCTTTTTCATCATCGCGGTGCGCCCTGATAACCGGTTTTTCAAGTTCCGGTTGCTGTTGATCAGGGACATCTTTGCTCTTCTATCCGAGTTTGTTCAAAGTGGACAGGATGGTGATATGGTAAGATCCGACCGAGCGATATGATGTGAAGTCGACGAATACATGTCCTTGATGAACGATACAACCTGGTTGACCCGATCTGTGGTTGAAGGTGTGCGTCACAATCAATGGCTTGAAGGTGGGTGGATCGTACACAGATCCTGGACTGGCACGTATTCTCAACATCATGGAGAAGACTGGACAGTATTGCCATTTCAGTACACTGCATCTGGAGCTATCAAGATCAGTTAAACCTTGCAGTGTTCGCTGGCAGGCTCGACGTATACGACTCACTCGCAGTCGACCCTTCCGGGTCGTACGATTATCACCAAATTCAAATGTTCATTTCTACAGCTCAACTCAATTGGCAACGAGAAGGAAAGGGGTTATGGTCCCGTACATCACCGCCATCATTTGCAGAGTCAATCCTGTTCTCACCTTTGTTTATAAAGCGAGCTGATCGCACGGTAATACACGTGTATGCCGCCAGCCAGCGCCTAAACCCCCTTCAGGTCCCCGCTAACCGACCTTTGTCCGCAGTTGTCCTCTCTTCTCCCGATCATCGCTTCAATTAGGGAACAAGGACATGTGTGGCTCGCACTCACGGATAGGTAATACAACTCACACACCCCATATGCACAGGTACAATGGGGTTCGCGAAGGCGGGTGTGGTTGGGCGATGTTTCCATGACGATTCTGAGTGGCCTGACAGTGATTGTCGGCGGAGCAATCCCAGAACGTCCATTAAAAGACGACCTGGAAGAGAAGTGGCCGTACGTTTTTGTGCTCTTAGGGTGTTGTGCGGACGAGAGCACACTGAGTTATGCGTTGCTCGTCGAGTCCTGACGTTCCCGAGCTTAGAAGGACACTTGAATGTGGCGTTACCGGACATAATTGTCTGATTTCTCGTTGTCCCTGCGGACGTGACTCGTAAGTCAGCATACTGACTGGTGACTTCCAATGTAGTATAACCAGTCAGCGAGCAGGGCTTCTGGTTTCTGCCCTGCATCCAGACCATTTGCAAGAAATATCACTGTCGATTCACTTCTGTCCGAATTGGGCATGAGTTCACCTTCAGGCCGTTGATTGGACAATGCTGTGCTGATGACCTGGAATTTTTGTCAAGCCACACGCTCATGGCATGGCGCCCGAATAATTCATGAACGTCGCACATATGCATCGCGTTAGCGATCATGCCCCCGGGCATTCTATTCTTTCTTGTGAAGCCCCTGAACGTCTGTTCCATTGCTTTGAGGGGTTCGGAAAACACATTCACGAACTCACCATCACACGTGTCTTGCCTTCGGTCAGCTGCATGATCATCGATCAATTGTGGACAATGTACTCACCCCGCTGTAAACGGTTGCTGCGATCAATGACTTAAGTGGCTTGATCTTGCACCTCTCGTCTCACGGTACGCCCTTTCTTGCCGGAAGAAGGGTGATCTATTTCCCTGGCCCACCTTGGACAAGACACGACTCCACTGCCTCATTGACACGTGTAGCTGCGGCCCTTCAGTTAGCCCCTTTACCAGTAAGACGCTCACCCTGATATGTCATACGAGAGCGAAGAGTACCGAGGGCAATCGGATCTGTCAGCAATTCCACCGTGACTTGGGATGACTGTGTGAGATAGTTAACAAGAAACAGAGCGCCGATAAGATCGTCACCCGCAACCACTGTGCTGGGGGGAGGTGCTTGTCTATTATCGCTACGCGCACTTTTTACAAGAGGTCGGCAGAAACGTGGCTTGTTTCCGTGTATAGTATTGCACCTTGGTTCTATTTTTTCGTCGAAAATGTGGTCTTTGGGTTGGTACGACAACTTGCATGACTACATGATTGTCT
>JBBPMO010000256.1:0-33547 GCA_038090315.1 Xanthoconium stramineum | reverse complement strand
TACGACGAAACAGAGCTGGGCGAATCTAAGGATTCCCCACTGTTATCTGTTTTGGTAACACTCTTCTCTTTCACCGCTCACCACCTCGCTTCGCTCGGCGGTTCGCTCGCCACACTAACCTCGCCACACTAACCCTAGCCTGTTTTCTAGTTCTAACCTAGTGCTAACCTTGAATGTATTAGATTAGAGTCCCTTAAATGCCGACTTATAGCTTACATTACATTGATATCACGTTCTATTGCTGTATTCAAGCGAAAGCTACCATCAGACAAGAAATATTATATCGTATGGTCTTTTCGACACAAGTAAAGTCTCGAGCTTGATGTTAGCGTTCGGATTGATGGTAAGGAGGCTAACAGGATGCATGGTCATCTAGAAAAACGTATACCGGCGCCCTTCATTCTTTGCGCACTCCCCCAGCAACACCGCCCGTCAGTATGCTCGGCAGCTCCTGGTTATTGATCCCGTACAGTAAGGACACAGAACCACCCATTAGCAGGATCAGAGTGACCATGATACCAGTGACCAGGATAAACGGACTGATGAAATGTATCGTAAACAACTGCAAAATGCAAAAAGACCCGAAGAGAACCCACCCGCTAATGTCCTTCCGCTCGCACATCTCGCCCGCCCAACTCTGGACTTTGTCCGCCTCACTGACAGTGGTCGCACACGCGCAGACGAAACATTCCTGCCCTGCACGCGTCGTGTTCGTGCACTGACCGTGTCCAGAGCAATTGTTGGTCGCCGCGATACACGATGAAAGGGAGGTGAAGCACGACGAAAGCGCTTTCACGGGCTGGAGCGAGGGTGCGACTTCGACGGACTGATCAGTGAGAAGAGGACTCCTTCTCTGCGTGCTTGGTGTGTATGTGACCAACGCCAACTGGGCCGACTTGTCGGCCAACATAAGCTCGATGGTAGCGCGTAAACTGTCGGTGGCGAGGGTGTATTGCTCGCTAGACCTCCCATACAATGCTTCCAGCTTTGGGATACTTGTCAACTCGAGCGCTGCAAAGCGGTCGGACGAGGGCATAGAGTCGAGGTAGTTGACGAGCGTCGAGACTTCAGCCAAAAACGCCTCGTTGGCAGGCGTCGGGGCAGAAAAAACGTCAAGCGTGCGAGGGATGCCCTGCGTCGGGATGGAAGGCTCGCTGGCAACATACGTGTATACGTGTGAAGCGCGCCGTCTGCATGTCGTGAGGAACGAGGACAAGGGCTCAGATTGGGACTCGGCGAAGGAGAACGATGGCTGGAAGGTGGGTGGGATGACGTCTATCTCTAGATAAGTGTAAACTGGGCCGGGAATGACGGCACGACGCACCACGAGCGTATGCCTCGTCGACGAGTAACAGCAAAGCACTCTGGTCGCCTTGCCCCACGAATCCGCGTTCCCTGAATAGATAGTTCAACCGTCCCGATTGATTGATCACCTCAAACTGCTCAAGACCAAGGTGAGCTGCGAGGACGAGGTTTGCCTGCCGCAGAGAGAGCCGAGGTGGAAGTGAGTCTTGTGGACTGAGAAAAATTGTAGCGGCCTGCGCAAGGCCCAGGAAGAAAGAGGTTGCTAGCAGTCCATACATCCTCGAAAAACCACAGCGGACGATAGAAGGAGAGCAAAGTCACTCGTGTTGTCGCTTGTTTGTTATGATCCAACCTCGGAACGTGCTTTGATCAAGAAATGAAACGATGCACTTGACAAACTGCTCGAACCAAACTAAAGTAGGCTATGGACTACGAACGAGTACGAGTCTCTCAAGTCGACTACTGCTTGCTGGAACCACATGGGAGGGTCACATTCGGAGCCTGGGAGTACAGTACTTGCCCACCAGGACCAGGCGGCTGCTTGAAATCCCTAATTACCTGCTGTCCCCCATCAGACAGCGTCACCCACTCTACAAACTTCTCCCATATCTCCTCATTCGCAGGATCTGCTTTGGCACCCAGGATGACGTGTGCAGGATTCAACAACGGATCGCTTGGATCAGTGTCTCCTCCCTGTGCAAAGATATTCAAGGCTGACGTGACCTCACTAGGCGAGGACAACCATGTGCCCTTATCGGTTAGGGTGTACTCGGACAATAAGGATGCGGCGCTCAGTGCTTGGAGTGGGTAACGCGTGTATTGATGATACCACTCTGAATATGCCAGCGCCCAGGGAACCTAGCGGTGAAGGTCAGTCGCTCACGCGCCAGAATCGTCACGAATACAAAGGCGTACCTGGCCAATCGTGCAGAACAACAAACTCTCCTTGATGTTTGTCGCACTCTTGTCGAAACGAGAGAGGAAACGAACAGGATCTCGATTGGTGGGTGGTGTCTACACCCTGAGGTCAGGCCTTCTTCTCTCGGGTTGAAAAAACTGTGAAGTACCGCGAAATCCACGTTTCCCTGGGCCACGATCTGGTTGAACATTGAAAGAACGTCACTCTGGTTTTTGAGATTCCCAGGATCCGATGTAGGACCGACGAGGAAAAAGTGGTCCTAAGTTCATGATGGTCATTGCCACACGCGACATGTCACATGAAAATATCACCTACACGGAAACCGTACACTCGTTCCACTGCGGCACCCGTCTTGCATGCCTGCAGCTCTGCAGCATCGTTGTAAGTCACTGCGATATCGATTTCTCCAGCAGCGAGAAACCCTAGGCTTTGAGTGGTATCTCCAAGGTACCAGCCGACCTGTTGGGGCACTCGTCAATATCATACGATGGTTAGAACAAGTAGACGAACTTGGAAGGGTGCGATACCCTGTGTATTACAGTACTGAATGAAGGCATTCGCCCACGCGCCGATGAGGCCAGATTGACCAGCACCACCGTTTCCAATTCGCAGTCGAATTTCCTTTCCGCCCAAACCGCCGTCGTACACGGCCTGTGGTTGGATGGACGAGTTTGTGGCGTCACGCCGGATGAGTGGCGCGTCGAGAACGTTCGGAGCAGCACTCGCACTAACTGGCAAGAGGAAGGCGAGGAGCAAACACAGGTGCAAACTGGCCCACTTGGATTGACGCAGGGAAAGGTCGAACATGGTTGCAACGTGCAGGTGGCTCCTCTGGTAGCGAGGCAAGGCATTTATGTAGTCACGGACCCTTCGCCAACCGGCTTTTACGAAAGAATACCCATCACTTTTCAAGCCAGGCCTGCCGACCATGCGGAAATAGACGGCGTGCGCGGTCCGCTAAACGTTATTGATGTCGAGCTGGTCCTCATTGGTCTTGGAGTATCGTCACAAATAGGCATTTTTGACGCATCTTTGGCATAGTATGGGAACTCTGATTGGTTAGCCAGTTCTGAGTCCGTTGCTCTAACCACAAAAGTGTAAATGACAACACCCGCGCAACACGCGCCAAGACGTAAAGGGGGGCAGAAAATTACGAGCGTCGAAATACTAATCGCTTCGTTTGCAAGCGTTGGAGACAGAGAAGAGGTCGAGCGTACGAGGGACGGCCCCGAGAATTTTGTTGGCATGGCTCACCGCTAGTGACACTATGTGCGAAGGTTTGGGTCGAAGGTATCTATCATGTACATTATCATAGGGCCGCGTCAAGGGTCCGACTTGCCTTGCTGACGAATTCGCGCCACCCGAAGTATTGATCGACATCTTCGAACTGCGCTGCTAAGACTTATCTGCCGCGAGGATGGGACAAATGTGTTTTGTGGATTGGGAACAATCGTTATACTGTAAACACCACAACATGCGTACACTGACTATTACGGTCCAGAATCATTGCGCTATATCCGGAGCACAGCTGTATCTCACACGGACCAGGCAGCTTCTTGAAGGTTCTGATCACTTTTTGTCCAACAGCAGATTGCTTGGATGGGTGTCTCCAACCCCGGCAAAGATACCCAAGCCAACGTGACTTCCTTGGGAGACAAGCCATGTGCTTTTACCAGCTAAGGTATATTCGGACAACAAAGACGCTGCGCTCAGTGCTTGGAGCGGGGTGATGGTATCATTCAGAATATACCAGCGCACAGTGGACCAAACGCCGAAGGTCAAGTTGTCGCACGTCAAGAACACCTACAGGGTATGGAAACATACCTGGCCGATCGGGCAGAACAGCAAACTCTCTTTGATATTCGTCGCGCCCTGTCGAAACGGGAGAGGAAACGAACAGGAACTCGATCGGTTGGCGGCGTCTGAAGTGCCTTCACGTAAGACCACCTTCCCTCGGCACGAAAGGCTCTAAGTGCCGCCGAATCCTTCTTCCTTGGTCGACGAACCGGTTCAACATTGCAAGGACGTCCCCGTCACGACCTTTTGAGGCTCGCGGGATCCGACGTCGGACCGACCAGGAAAAAGTGGTACTAAATTGATGACGGTCATCGCTCTATGGTGGTATGTCACACAGAATACCACCACACGGAAACCGGATACTCGCTCCGACGCCACTCCACTCTTGCATACTTGTACCTCCGCAGCATTGTTGCAAGTCACTGCCATATCAACTTCCCCGGCAGCGAGATATCCTAGGCTTTGAGTGGTGTCTCCAAGGTACCGGCCAACCCGATATCTGTCAACCATACAACAATTAGAGTGGATATGGACAAGGTTTGATGCCTTGTTCGTTCCAGCACTAGATTGCAGGCATTGGCCCATGCGCCAATGAGGCCAGATTGGCCATTCCCCTTGGCGATTCGCAGTCAGATCTCCCTTCCAGCCAATCCACCATCATATGCGTCCTGTGGTTGGATCGATGAATTCACAATGCAGACCCCGGACCCACTGAGTAGCCCGTCGGAAATTTGCGAAGCGAGATCGGGTCTAGTCGACAAGAATCAATCAAGGAGCATATGCGAATTCAGACTCCGTACTCGGAATGACGCAGTATTTGCAAGTTGTGCATCCTCACAAATTGGGTGTCCATTTGCCAGCGGAGCACAAGTATGTAGGAGAGGTAAACACCCGCAACACGAGGGTTACTAGTGGAACGTGTTCGACTTTGTAATGGTACGTTTATCGAGTGGTTCGACACGTTACCTCGTGAAAGCTGCACGTTCATCCATGTTTTCGAAATCGGACTTCTTGCATGCTCCCCTCGTTTACGATGATCGATCCGATCTAGTCCTGGAGTGTATGAGAGGACTCCTAAATTTGTTCAGAGACTCACCGACGACGACGGCCTAGCAATGTCGCCGGGATGGCGGGCCAACACGACCACAACAGGACCGGCTCCATCCGTAGTGACGGCAAGCGGCAGAAATTTGCTGGCAGATTTCAGACTAGGCCAGGCTCTTTTAGGGTGAACGTTACGCCGACCTTTTATTGCGATCATCGCGCTCATCTACCGAATTCAGCACTTGCCCGCCGAACCCCAGCAGGCAAGGTCTCTCCATGACCCCGTTTCCGTAATACTGAATTGGGACTTTGTAAACATGGTGGGGTTTACGAGCATCGCGATAATGAACTTCGAAAAGGGGAAAACAACTCACTGGGTATGGACGCCTCGTTTGAATTGAGATCATCTCGCTTCTCCGCCGATGTGTGAGTGTACACATGATGTGAGGGTGGGCTTCCAGAAGCACCACAGGACGTTTGAGCAAACACATCAACTTACAACATCAAACCTCAGGTTCTCACTATCAATGGGAGACTTTGCCTCTGTGTTGGGAGCGCTCGCAAAAGTCATCAACGAGTTGGGATGAGTGGTCTGTGCGTGGGAATCGCTGCAATACCCTGCTGAGTTTGAATTTGCAAGCTTGTCGTGTTAGTCATTGAACTATAAAAGCTCTTTCCCTGCCTCCCACCACCTCCCCTTGCGGTTCCTGGCATCGTCGGCACCTGCGTTGTTCACAATGTCGAATAAGATTGTGGTGAGCTGCTCACCCAACCTTGGTTGTAGTAGTCCAGTCAGGTAACAGGGGAATTTTTGAGCCTTCAATCTACCGCGCCGTCATAGACGAAGTCATTGCTTCCATTAAGCCGGAATTTGACGAGTACGGGGTTAGCGAAGACGTCCTAGCTGACTTGCAACATGTAAGTGGTCGTTAGTTCGTAGTCGAATGTCCCAGTGGGTGAGTTGACTGTTCGCGCGCGCAGAAATGGCAGAGCAAAGTCATTGCATCACACGTCGCCGAGTTTGAACCACAGCCTCCGCAGGCTGCTCAGCATCACCCCGTTTACCCGCCTCATCCGATGCATATGATGCCACATCATCCTCACTATCCACCCCCTCATAACCCGTATGCAGCCCCACAACAACAACAATCAACGCAAGTAAAAACAGAGCCAGTGGATAGTCGATATATTCTGAGTGGCCCTCCGGGAATGGCCCCTTATGCGCTACCCCCTCTCCCTGGACCTCAGTTAAATGGCATAAAACCACCTGCGTATCCGGGGGGACAGCAGGGTGTGTTATCTTTCCCTCCCCACCCAGCGCATCTTGCGCGACCCGCTCCTCCTCCGCGACCATATGCCCCTCCTCCCCCGGCGTCCGTGGCCTCACAACCCGCCCCAGCTCCTACCTCAGCATCGCAACCCGCTCAGTCCAATCAAACTCAAACTACGCAACCCGCCACATCATCTCAACCGGCAGCACGTCCAGCCGCTCAATTTATCCCTCAAACCGACGGGCCGTCCGCTTCTGACTCTGAATCGCCGTCCCCTCCGCCGAGTCAATCATATGCGCCTCGGCCCTCCCATCCATCGTTGCCCCAACCCTCGCAAATACCTAGTGCGTCTCAAGCTGGGGACGAGATAATAAATAGCGATTTGGATGATTCTGATACGGAAGGCGAAGAGGACGCAGAAGAAGGTGGCCCAGGTGAAACGGACATCATGTTCTGCACTTACGACAAAGTTTGTTCACACGCTGAATTATATATTTATCGTTGACCTCACCGCAACTTCTCAGGTTGGACGAGTGAAGAACAAGTGGAAATGCATCCTTAAGGATGGCATGATCCACATTAATGGCAAAGACTACTTATTCGCTAAATGCACTGGGTAAGATTCGTTTCGTGGATCCGGAAGAATGGTCTCGCCAACACTTTTTTGTAGTGAATTCGAGTGGTAGTTGTGTCGGGCATCTTATTTCTGGGACCGCGGTCATTAGATTATTTGCATTGGCATTGCTACACTGCACATCTATTCACCTACTCATCAGTGAGATCGTCTTTTTCCATGTATAATAGTGACACCATCCATCCGTCATGCAATAAAAGGCCGAGGGCATCCACTGTGAGAGGCTCCGATAGGTCCGATGACCAACCATCCCGCGTCTGGCGAATGCAGCCCACATTGTATGTGCTGCTCTCGCGAGATGCCGATTGAAATATACTCTAGTGTCTTCCCAGGGGGTTTAACGGTGATTAAAGCGGCCAACTCACAGCATCGTACGGGGTCATGGTGTCGAAACATCGGAGTCACCGCCTCGATTTGTCTCGGTTGGCGTACGAACCTCGCCTCGCACTGTGTTGTCACCTTGAGTCGGGTAGGGGCCACGGCAAATGAGAGGTAAGAGTGCACCGTCAAACCCTCTGGCAATAACTTGCATGAGGCCGGACCGGTGAAATACAGAATCACATAGGTCTCGAAACCTGAAGAAACTTACAAAGCGCCGACATCGGATTCTTGATCTCCAAGGTCATGCAGTCCCACCATTTTTTTCTTCTTGGAAGATTGTTCATCGTTGGGTCTTGCCCCACACTTGCGGTGAAATGGGATGCTACAACTGCACAGCATCTACGGCGATCTACATGACCCCCAACGCTTGCCGATCAACGTGCTTCAGAAACAAGACAAAATACAAGCATACAGGCCTCACCGATTTCATATCAGACGGTATCGTGCAAGAGAATCCAATGTGAGTGCCTATTTGGACCCTTCGGACCCCTGTTTCATGTTCGCAGCCGTTGCGGATGAAGAACACGCGGTGAGAAAACGGTAGTGTTGGATTGGACGATTGCGGTGAATGGATTCCCCCGTAGATGTTTGTTTGCTCAGCGGCGGTTCCCCTTCGCTTCTGTCATGCTACACTGGGCCTGGGTCTTGCGAAATTTGAGCCTAGGCTGCCTCGCAAGTGCCTCATGTCGGGGTTATAACCAAAGGAACAGTGGGGACTCGTCGTGCGTGTCAGTGCACATCAAAGGCCACAAGCCGGTCATGCACGTTCTAGATGAGTCTATCTTTGGACGAGCATTACGGTCAAGTCGTTCCCTTCAAGTGAGACACGTTTCCTATTTCAAAAAAAGGTTCCTGTGGCAGTTGGGAAGAACACTGCCTTTCTGCGACCAGATCCAGCAAGGGTCATGGACCACGCGATCAATCAACTCGGTCGCGGAAGAACATCTGAAGCGCATCGTTTACGGATTCCAGGATGTAGGTACACGCAAAAGCAGCCAGGGCTGCGCTGAAACCACCCGAGAAAGGGGGACATGAGTGGGTCAGTTGGATCTAGGTGTCCCATTTTCTACAAAAGTTATCTGCCGATCGCACTAAGTTATTATTCACGTTTGCGCCGTCTGGTCTGTATTGATACCCGGAATGTTCCGCATCGGTAAGTCCATTTAGAGCTCGTGATGCGAACGGATAACATCACCGTATCAAGGGTGCTTGACTCATAGGCTCAACAAAAGAAAACAAGGTTAGGGGTCTCGCCTCCTCCCCCTTTCCCCTGACTTATTGCGGAAAACGCGGCCATGATCACCCGATCAACCAGCACAGAGGGGGCGAAGCCAAGGTAGGGAACTCTGTCGACATGCTGACAGGAATACTACCTTGTTCGGTAAGCTGATAACCTTAACGCGAAGACAGTTCTCATGCAGGATCCGGTAGACGTACACCAACCCCTCCCGAAGCTTGCCTTTAGGGGCATTAGAGAGATCGGACGTTGGGCCTACCCGACGGTACGTTCTCAGGCGAAGGGTCCCTCTTTGATACACAGGCGAAAAACGAGTATGCCACAAGACGAAATTGTTGGGCTGGCTCGCCGAGGTAATAGAAATCGAAGTTCGTCCACACATCTGATGTTGAATCCTGATAGACCCCGTTGACTTTTATGGAGCACGATAACGCCCACTCTCGATTCTCGAACAGTGTCATCGGTAAAAAGGGCTCAGACTCGGATCACGAAACACAGAGGACCGAAAGGAAGGGTTGGCATGATGGGGGCTTTGTAAAATGGGGTCCTTGCTGGGAGATGGCGTGTTAGAAGGACCCTTCTTCCTTATTACGATGTCTCAGTCTGTCTAAAAATTGATGATCTGACGGCCTGGGATTGTCACTGACAGGGAAAACATTGACCGATATGTATAGCGAATCACTCTGCCGAAACATCTTCTCGATGTCGCCGCGTCGGCAAGGTTTTGGGACAGCATGTAAGGATCGGACTAACGGAAATATTTGAGAACTTGAGACGAGGATCATATTGTGGGGAGAACGTTTGTGCGCCCAATACGCAACTGTCCACCGAAACGGTAAGATAGCAACGGACCTGAATTTGTCTGTACTTGGAGTCAACGTACACGAGGATGGCGCAAAGTCTCGCATTTCGTCATTGCTTCCGTTGTTTTCAATTAATCCAAATGCATAACAATGTTCACGAAAGAAGCATTTAGTGCAATTAGAGTACACGAAAAGAAATAAAAAGAAACCTGGCCGTGAGGTCCAGGCAAGACTACAAGAGCCAGGCTGCCTCTAGCCTATCTGAGCGAGAGGGGCATACCAAGATGCTCTTTCACCATTGCGGGTGCCCGTGTCCTTTGTCGTGATTGCAAGCACTGTCGCTTTGCAAGCTAATAGAGAAAAATAATTTATCACCGCTGCATTGCATAAGAATCCAAAAATAGTCACCCTGACCGTGGTCCTAATGACCGCAGAACTATATCATCAACAGGATCTCTGCGGTACGGGCGTCGTTGCAAAGAGTGAAGTGGTGCAAGATCCACCCTGGACGGTCCGATAGCACTTGCGGCGTCATCCGAGGTCCTCACCGCATAAAGGTGAGTAGGCGGATCAGAGCGGAATAGTTGTGCGGGGGGTGGGAGCGAAATCTGAGAATAATTGTTGTGGGGCTGCTGTGTCGTTGCAGCTGCCGACGAGTTGTATGCAAACGTGTTTTCATCCTGACCCGTAGCACCGGGAATGGATTGAAATATGTCGACCGTGGACGAAGGTCGATCAGAGTTTGAAGTAAGTTCCCGTGGTGAACTCGGATACGTATAAGCCAATTCGGATCGATATTGTGCACTTCTGTCCTCAACGAGAGAACTAGTGGGTAGATCTGCAGAATGCCGGGAAAGTGGGACATGATTGGGGACTGGTGAGTAGTCAGCAGGCTGACCCTGGTCAAAGGTAGCCTTCCTGTTCGGAGCATAGGGTTGACAATCAGGAGCCCCCGGTAACGATGGTCGACGAAACTTGTATTCGGTGTCCTCAGCTTCGGGTCTCAACGGTGGTAATGTATGAAGGGCTCCGAGAGGCGGGAGTGGCGGGGGAATGGTGTATTGCTGAACATCGGAAGAATGATTGAAAGTGGGAGGGTGAGAAGTCTGTGGGCTAAGCCGACAAGGTTCCTGAGTGAAAACTGATGGTGACGGCCCTGGGTAAGGGGTAGGCTGAGTGGAATATGCGGCAGGGAATGCGGCGTATGTTCGCATTACAGAAGAGGGAACTTTAAAGACATCTGTACGCGCACGAGCATCATCCCCTTTGCGATTCTTGCCGACACGAGTGCTCTGGAAGGCCCCGTCAGGGACCACGAGCTCAGCAACGCCAGGAATGTCGTCGATAGTGCCAAGTTCGTCGACAGTCGCTTGTGTGAAATAAGCGGCTATTCTAGATCAGGACAAGACGTTCGACGAATGTGTGCTTGAGAACCTACTCAGGTGCCATTTCCGGCGACCTTTCTCTGTTTCGACCCATACGGAGTACGTCTGCTTTACTAAAGGGTCCCAGTCTCGCGGGGGTTGCTTATCGGAAGTGCTAGATCGAATCCAGTGTGAGGCAGGAGAAAACGTTTATATGAATAGAGTTACCCAGAGTGACTTGAGTCTGCAGGTGGCGTGTACTTTTCGTAGTAGAAAAGGAATTCCTAGAAATACCGTGATAAGCACAACCATAATCCGATGAAACGGAATGGGAGCGCACGTCTCGCACGCGGGAGGGACTCCAACGACGACCCTCAGTGAAACGTTCGATGCCGAGACCGGTAATCTCAGTGTGAGGACCCCTTTCTTCCCAGGCATAGACGCAGCCAGAACGCAAAGCAAGGCGCTCGTCTGCATCAAGCCGCCTTGTGATCATCGGAAGTAAACGGCGCTGGACAGCATAGAAAATCTTGTGTGCGTCACGGGTGGAGCGTATGCGGACATTTGTGCAGGTTGGTCTCTGTTGCATGGGAGGTCAGTTGAGCGGGTGATGGTGAACGGGGGAAGAGGCAGGGGTGCTCAGGAGGGCGAGAGGAATGAGGGGTATATATTCTGTCCGAGATCTGGAGGGGGAGGAGGTTATTTGGTAATTTTTATTTGGTAATTAATTAAACTGTTTTCTCTAAGCAGAGGACAACGGATGCAGATGGGTCGTGCCATGACAAGATTTTATCAGGGAACTGTCAACAGAAAAGGTGACACTTAAGGTAATTACCGCAACCTTATTGGTGCAATTGACCCAAAAGGTTGGTCGTCAATCTCGATTGCTGCCCGAAACTCTATCACTTTATTGCAACCTAAAGCATTCCATCCCACCCAAGCAACGTTCAGTTTCCTGAAAAAAAGTATTTCTTTGTGCAGGTCCGAATGGTATCCACCTCTGCGGCATTTTCCGGTCTCCCCTTCATAATCTTCGGACCCACCGCTTCTTGCACTCTCACCCTGCAGATCGGTCAAATGCCGAACATACAAAGGAAAGTCCCGCGATCATCACCGGCAAGGATTCTACAGCGCTCGACACAATATTCAGCGTCGAATCAGATTTGATCAATGTAACTCCAGCAGGGACATGGCTGGCTTTGAAACCTCATTGTTCTTATCAGCTGATAACCATACTTACTCTTCGTACCCTTTCAGAATCAGCTTACCAACAATTGTACCCCAAGCGGTTGATCCTGCCGGGGCCCTCCTTCCAATCCCCACCGGATGACAAGCTGCAATGCACTAAGACCTCCGCGGTTTTTGATGTGTCACTTGGACACGCTGCGCTTCACGTGTGGGTCCCTCACACTCCCAGCCACTGATAACCCCAGTCCCGTCCTGCAAAGATCGCCTGCTAAAACGTTTAACTACGCTAATTCCCAATCAAATTTCCATCTCATACTAAACCAGGCTGAATCCATTGTACAATACGTGCGTTACACGTCATGACGACTTGTTCTATCACCCACGCCCCCGCTCACCTCTGCGCACCCATCAACACGAACGTTGTGTGTTGTACCCTTGTTTCACGTGCTCCTCGGCACCTCGCAGACGGTGTTTTGCTAACTCCCACTCGAACCAAGGGATCCTCGCCGTGGGGAAATGAATACCCCAGAATTTCTCCTCCACTAGTCGTTCTTATCCCCATTTGTATCGTTGGAACGTTCCCTGACTGCTGTTTATAATAAGGATATCACTTTCCCATGGCGGTCAGCCATAAATTTACACCATCATTAACTTGTATCATAGCTACGGTCTAACCGCTCAGGACAACTCACCAATTGGGTCATTCCTTTTTTGTTCCTTTTTTGCAACGCCTCGGCTTCATTTCTTCATAGAGCCTAACACCGTCACGTCCCCGAACGTGTACACTCCGACCACGCCCTTCTATGCCTTTCGCAATTCTACAATAGGGTGCGTTCTCATCATGGCTGGGCGAGCAGAGCTACCTGAAAATGGATGCACAGATGTCAGGTTGTCAGTGCTCCACTGCTACTTCAACATTGGACCTAACCTGTAGTAATCTCGCACAGCTTGGCAATTATTTTTTCTGTCTGACCAAAAATCTGAATCTGAACCGTACACATTGTAAAATGCAGATGGCTCCGAATCGGGCTTGTCGGATGATAAGGTACGGACCTGTGGCGTTGTGGAACGCTCACATAACTTGACTTTGCAGGGAAACCTCTGAGTCAGCATTCTCAACCTCGGAGAAGATTCGGCTCCAGAATGTCAACAAGTGGGTAAGGCTATAGCCTCACTCCAAAGTTGAGGCATAGCAAATATCAACGGGGCGACAGGAGTCACGGGTGGGGACCCACATGATGATCGCCCTTGAATGGTGGCTGGCGAACAGCAAGTTCAACATCCAGCTGACTCAGTTCCGTGTCATATCAGTGGCTGAAGGGCAGCCTGAGGTTGTCCCATATGTTGGTGCTGTATCCATATGCCTGTGTATGGTGTCTGTCACCGTGGGTTTGCAGCGAAACCGCAAAATCATACATTGTTCCACATCCTGTCTACTGAGTACAGATGCACCAAGAAGAGAAAGTGAAGAAGACGGATAAAGCAAGAGAGTTCAATCACAGCGGAGCGACATAGCAATCATGATAGATGAACATGGTCTGATGACGTGGCCAAGGACGTATCAGAAATAGAGTAAGGGAATCAAGTCAAGCTTGGGTAGAGGGTCATGAGAATTTCCTCGTCCACTGGGTGCCTTCGGGGTGGTGGAAGATTTTGAAGGTAAACTAGAGGCGCAAGTGTCTGTCCTTTTCTATCCAAACCCGTTACACTGCGTGGTCCAGTGCCAGCGAGTGAGATTGTACCCTGGAAAACTGGATTACAAAAGCGTGTTGGTGAAGGGTATGGAGCGAATTGTTGATGAGACGGCGCGTGGCTTCCCTGCTCGTCTCTATGCACACGGTGCCGAGCCGGGTTATGACGCGCGCTTCTGTATTTTCCAGGTGGAACGTCGAGACGAGCAAGTTCGAGTATTTCGGAAACCGTTCTTAGGTCGTCAGCCGTGTCTGCGGTGAAGTACGCGACTGAGGCAGGGTTAGCACAAGGAGACAGCATTTGAGCGAAATTGACGCACTGAGATGCCACTTTCGGCGTCCACGCGACGTATCGACGTATACAGAGTAAGTTTGCTTGACAAGCGAAGAACGTACAGGTTCTGAACGCTGGTTGTTACGGGCGCGAGATCCAGAGCCGAGGCTAGCAAACACAGTGAGTGACTTGAGAGTACGCAAAAGGTCATGGGCCAACGTTGTATCTGAATCAGAGTTCAAGTCGACGTCGACTGGGTCTGGATCTTTCTCTTGATAAAACAGGAATTCCTAGAAAACTTTTAGCTAATGCTGCTCTGGAAACAAGCTGAAACGAGCTCACGTCTCTGACACGACTAGGACCCCATCTACATGCAAAGCGATAAGAACGGACAATGCATGTGTGAGATGACTTGCCTTTTGCCATCCGTCCATCTTTCAATGCCGAGCTATGAGGACGCTGAGGTTTCAGACCTCATCGTAGCGACAGTTTGACGAACGTACTCACTCCTGTTGCTTCTGGGTTGGGCCCACGCTCCTCCCATACAAAAACGCTGCCAGACGTAATCGCTCTTCTTTCCTCTGTATCCAAACGTCTAGTCACCATTGGTAGCACACCCACCGCCACCGCGTGAAATATGACTTGGGCATCTTGAGGTGATCTGTGACGAGGAGCTGGAATCCATATTTTTCTAGGGTTTGAACGCTGGCGTACCGTACACGAAGTCTCGTACAAGTAGGCTGTTGCATCCTCGATCGCTGAAAGACGGAAGTGGGTTGTGCGTGATGGTCGTACGAATAAGAAGTGGTGGATTTAATGAGACTGGTATCCAAATCGTATGAACGGGTGAGAATCATTCGATGCCGCGCTCGCAGGCGGCAGCGAGGTCTATAAGACAAGGGGAGAGAGACGCGGGGGAAATGCAGGAATGGTAACTTGTCCTTAAATATCAGAGGAGCAAGCCCATTTGACGATACCGGGCCACTTAACTTTAATTGTTAAGCAATGTGATGTAAAACGGCTGATGGTCGGTTGCGTGAACGCAGTGTTGCCAGCACAGACCGATGGGAAAACGAACCACGTTTTGTCAACGCTCATTGGTAGATCACTGACCGAGAATGATCGCAGCAAAAGGGCAGTTAATAGAGTTTTAGGGTCCCTGCTCGCTAACCTGTGAATGGATTCGGTTGCTCGTTCTTCCTCGCTATGCAATTGGCGAGGGGCGGAGAACTAGTCGTACGACGAAAGTTACCGCTCAAAAAACATGCTAACACAAATTAGTGCTAGGCCGCAACCAAACATCCAATCTCTATCAAGGGCGGAGAACAATTCAAATGTTCAAAAGAGGATCGACTAAGTATCCGATTGTCTGACACTTGTTCTCATGGCGGAAGCGACATAATTCGCTTGCGGCCCCCTTTGGCTATATCGGTTCGATGTCTTGCCTTTTCATGTCAGCAAGTATGCTCGTCGGCCGATATGATCCACACTAGTACTATCCTGCTATCAATTCACTGATCGATGGAAGCTGGCGTGTGGCATTATACAATTTATAAATGGTCAGCTCCGCGCAGAATAGGTTCGTGCCAGCGCTCACCACTAGAAAGTTGCCGCTGACCTCACCCACAACGATAATTAATCAGAAAGCTTAATTACGCACTGGAATACGTGAAAATATTTTTTTTCATTGAGGGAGTGCTTTTGGTTCCTTTTTTTTACCCTCTGCCTGTGCCGACTGCCAGGGGGTTGAGTAGTATTACGTCAGCATCCATCGGACATTTTGGCTAATTCCGATTTCGACTTATGATTTGGCGGCGAGTCAGGCCTACACTGGTCCTCTATCGTATAACCCTCCCAAGGCGCCTGGGGTCTACTTGCCAGAACATAGCAGCAATGTCTGCCCAGCAACCTTCTTGGAATGTCCCGACTCGCCAGGTAGAAGAGCCAGTCTTGAAGGTGTACAATTCCTTGACCAAGACCAAGGTATGCTTCTTGATCATTGATGTCTCCCAGCTTCACGTCTGTATAGGTGGAATTCGTTCCGAGGTACGGCCGCCTCGTCAAGTGGTACAATTGCGGGCCCACGGTATACGACGCCTCTCACATGGGTCATGCAAGGTCAGCCGTGTTCGATCGAGTCACGGTGGTCGCGCCCTGACAATGTTTGCTCTGAAGAAACTACGTCACCCAAGACATACTTCGCAGAATTCTCTCAGATTATTTTGGCTACGACGTTCATTTTGTTGTGAACATCACCGACATCGATGATAAAGTATGTCCCCAGTTTTATTCGTCTTCGTGTTTTTGATGCATCTCAGATTATCATACGAGCACGCCAAAATCACTTGTTCGAGAATTTCCGCACTAAAACAACATCTCTTACCCCCGACCTCCTCGATCAGGTGCAAGAAGCCTGGCGGTCGCATGTCTTGGACAATGTATCGAAAGGGCTACCGGAGAGCTTCAAGCCGACTGCAGAAAACTTGCATACACTATGGCCACAAATTGAAGCCCTCCGAGGCGACAAGGTTCAAAAAGCCGAGTGCTTGAAACGTGATGAAAAGTTTGAGATGAATGTTGGCATCGCTGTAGGTTCTTTCCTTCTGTGGGCATATAGTCATCTGACACTGTGTTACAGATACGCACAGCTTCTGCACTATCAGCTGCTCGGGATGGCCCCAAGGATAGAGAATCTGCCTTGAAGTTATTAGACGGGTCCCGGGATATAATAGCAACATCTCTAGACAAAGAGGTGACCATCTTTCGTTCAGCTCGGTCCACAAAGCTCACGAATCTGTCTAGTTGAAACATACAGTGTCTGATCCGTCTATTTTCCGCGCACTGGCTGCTCACTGGGAGGACCAGTATTTCAAAGACATGGATCGTCTGCGGGTTCGTAGGCCTGACCTATTGACACGCGTGACGGAGTATGTTCCTGAAATCGTAGAATTCGTGAAACGTATCATGGAAAATGGCTATGCTTATGAGCATGAAGGCAGCGTGTACTTTGACACTGTCGTCTTCGATTCCTCGGAAAATCATACTTACGCGAAGATTGAACCTTGGAGCAAAGGGAATAGAGAGCTACTCGCGGAAGGAGAAGGTTGGTCCTTGGGAAAATATGAACAGAATTTGGGAATGACGTCTAAATTCACACAGGTGTGCTCTCGACTACTGCTGGTAAACGTTCCGCGTCGGATTTCGCCCTGTGGAAAGCATCGAAACCCGGGGAACCCGCATGGCTGTCACCGTGGGGTCCTGGACGCCCTGGTTGGCATATTGAATGTTCGGTGATGGCTACTGCGGTGTTCGGTGACAACCTGGACATACATTCGGGCGGCATCGATCTCGCATTTCCGCACCACGATAACGAAATAGCACAGTCCGAGGTGAGTTGGCAAACCCGCGGCGTGAAACGTTTCATCTTTCTCAAGTCTTAATAGGCCTATCACGAGTGCAATGCGTGGGCTAGCTATTTTTTCCACACGGGTCACCTACACATCGAGGGTCTCAAGATGAGCAAATCACTGAAGAACTTTATTACCATTGACGTGAGATTCTTGGTGTTTTGCTGCGCAAACCCAAATCGTTTACCGAAGTATTTCTTGAAATCAGGACATCTTACAAAGGTTTACCCCGCGTCAACTTCGACTAGCATTCTTGACGCAGCTGTGGAATGCCAAAGTGGATTTTTCAGACTCCCTCATGACAGGAGAAGTAAAAACGATCGAGACTACTTTCAACGTAAGCACCGCATGATGTCGAAGTGCATACATCTGATGCCTCCCTGTAGAACTTCTTCGCGAATGTCAAAGCTCTGCTGTTGGGCAACGAGGGAAAAGCATCGGACGGTTTTCACCATTACGAAGATCCCGAACGGGAGTTCATGAATGGGTAACTATGATTTTGACTTCTACTCTATCACTGTTACATACCTATTCTTTAGGTTAAATGAGAGCAAACTGGCGTTCCGCGTCGCACTTTGCGACTCCTTCAACACCCCCGATGCTCTCAGAATACTGCGCGATTTGGTCTCGCGCACGAATGTTTACATCAACACCCGCGGGAAGTCCCTGAATGTTGCCTTGGTTGAGCAATCGGCACGATGGACAGGAGATATGCTACGGATGTTTGGTCTCGATGAGGGGGAGAAGCTCGAACTAGGTTG
This sequence comes from Xanthoconium stramineum, assembly GCA_038090315.1. Classification (NCBI taxonomy): domain Eukaryota; kingdom Fungi; phylum Basidiomycota; class Agaricomycetes; order Boletales; family Boletaceae; genus Xanthoconium; species Xanthoconium stramineum. Next base: position 15,471 of record JBBPMO010000256.1, on the reverse strand, counting down.
GGGCCAAGAAACCACGAGTGATGCCAATGTTACCAATGTAAGTATCAGCATCCACAATTTCACATGTCTGTCTTAACCGTGTCCGCGTAGCGTGAAGAGCTTGTGCTTCCATATCTTCGCGTACTCTCCTCTTTCAGGGATGGTGTCCGGCAGTTGGCCATTGCCAAACAAGAGGATTCCTTGAAGGAGATCTTGAAACTCTGTGACCGGCTTCGCGATGAAGACTTGGTTCTGTTGGGTGTGGCATTGGACGACCAAGAAGGTATCCTGCGTCGTTTTTACACTCGTACTCACGCTAAGGTCTATCTGCAGATGGTAAGGCCCTCGTCAAACTCGTTCCTCCGTCGGAGCTGATCAAGGCTCGCGACGAGAAGCGGCAGAAGCTTGAAGATAAGGCGACCAGAAGAGCGGCATTGGCGCAGGCCGAGGAAGAAAAACGCCTTGCGAAACTAGAGAAGGGGCGGACGCCACCTGGAACATTGTTCAAGCCGCCCAACGTCCCCGAGGGCACTTACAGCCAATGGGACGAACAAGGGATTCCTACGGCTGATGGGGAGGGCGGGAAGCTGAGTAAAAACCAGGAAAAGAAGTTGTTGAAACAATGGATGGATCAAAAGAAATTGCACGAGGAGTTTTTGGCATGGCAGCAGCAATAGCAACTTTCCCGTCGGATTCACCGGGTTTTCACATACAGGGGAACATGTATCTTCATATACGGAGTGGATTGCACTAGTTCAGATATTACCAATCGCATCCCTTCACGATCAGATCGACGATGGCTTCCAATTCAACTCTATCCTGCTCGTCGAACCCACCCAACGCGAGGCAATCCAGATCCAGAACCCCCAGTACAACTTGATCATTTCCGTTCTGTAGAATCAGGGGGAAAACGATCTCACTTTTGGTATCCCCGTCACAGGCGATATGACCTGGATACTCAACCACATTCGGGACAACGATGGGCTTTTGTTGTAGGAACGCGTCAGCACACACGCCTCGAGCGCGAGTCTGAGAGACGTTGATGAACTGGCATGCAGGTTTTCCACAGAAGGGCCCCAATAAGAGTGCGTCCTCCTTTATTGTCGCGGTGCCTCCGGTAAAACGGGGTCTAGGGTAAAGGGATGAAATGAGGTAGAACCCTGCAATTTCACGCTGTCAGAAAGCGGGCACTACGGTCTCAAGTAGGAAATGTCAGGTCGGTCTAGATGGGATCGCAATCACGAGACCAAGCATAACTTGGCAAGTAGACGGACGAAAGCGCTGCTCACCACACCAGTTGACGGCACGATCGCCGTTTCCGAAATGAGGTTTGAAGGCGAGAAGGGCATGGTATATCAGCGAAGATGCGTTGGCCAAGTTTGTCACCTGACAACGATGATCGTTTGGTTGATATCATGATGAGACACGTAAGGAGCGGCCGTACCCAATCTCTTTGGTCTTGCAACAAATGCTGCAACTGACCATATACGTGGGTCCAAAACTCGGTCTTTGAAGTAATTTCTGGAGGGACGAGAGACGAGTCTGCGTGAGGCATCTTGTCAGGGACCTACATACGTGAGATCATGATGGCAAATGGTGAGTATTGCTTATGTAAGTAGGGGTACGCAGCACCCGCCCTACTTGCTCCGCCATGTCACAGCAAGTAGGAAGACAGTTACTCCTACTCTTCTAATGCGGTCTGGATGCTCGAGTTCGACGAGTGCGACCAGCTACTCGTCACATCCCCGTTTCCAGACGACAATCCCCCGGCGTCATCCACCAACAGTCATGGTATCCCCATCACCCTGACACGCAACTCGTCGTTCCAGTGTCATCCCCTTCGCAGCCGATCCGTTTCGCCACCACACTGTGATAGATCAAGTATACCACCCGTCACCATGGTTGGCACTGGAGGCGAGGCTCCATTTGGGCTGCTGGGCTTGGACAGCTCGTCAGCCGAAGCGACCGCCGTTGAAGACAGGACCAACACCGGTGCTAGCGAGGCAAATCGAGGTGGCGGCGGTACAATCATACACCCCGTTCGTCCATTTCATCCTCTGATTCTCCATATAACTCATTCTTGTAGGTCGGTCCGAACGACTCTTTCGCTGGTGTGGCCCTTCGTTACGGCGTTTCTATCGCTGCCCTTCGTCGTGCCAACCAACTGTGGCCATCTGACCCGATTCATCTCCGTACCGAGCTCCTAATTCCGCGCGGAGACACTCTTCGTGCCAGGCACAGACCTACTCGAAGTCCGGGTGGGAACACAGCCTTGCCGCCCGCTCTCGAACGAGCACCTGATTTATCCTCTGATCTCTTCGCATCCTCCTTCATTACCGCACGAAATATGGTCCTTTCTGTGCTTCCGGCACGCATATCCTTAGATTCGTTAAGCTCGAGCTCCAAGGCAACCGTTAGCGAGGACCACGAATTGGATGACCTTCAAACAGCTCGTGCTCGCAAGATGTCAGCTCTCGAGGTTCCTTTTGCCTTAGATGGTCTCGAACTTTCCATTTTGGACCCTCCCCGCACGCAGTATAAGCCGCCAATCGTTTCGTCGTCATCGTATGTCCCTTTCCCATCACCCCAGCATACGGACCTTAGTCGCATATCCTACTTTGGAGACTTGCGTTCGCGCTCTACCCCATCATTACCCACTGTTTCGCTAGGGCGACCTCCCCGTAAACCGCAACCTTTTGCTGGTCTTCCGGTACGCACGTTGCAACTAGGACCGGAACCTGCCATGGAATTGCCTGTCCGGCGTTCCCGCATTTGACGGTTTGATACGCTCACTGGTATTCCATCGACACTTTCCCGCGGCGGTCCCTTTCCCGAGGTCGGTTTTTTTGCTCGTGTTACCATGACTGCTCAGCTGATTGATATCTCGAAGCGGCATCTTTTGGGTCCCAAACTTGACTTCTGATTGGCTCAGTGGTGGCTGCGCTGATGCATACGGAGACTATGGAGACCATGGCCATGGTAGATAAGAGGTGACTATGAGACTCGGTAGATATAGATGTTCAATCACCTGGTTCATGATCTTAAGTCAATATATAGATATTTCCGAATCAAACAAGGTTACTTCTTCGTGGTCACGGTCGGATTTTTATTGTGTCGACGGACATTTGTTCCCTTCTGAATGGGTAGTTCACTGCGACACTATTCATGCGTCAAACTCAGACGTCAGACAGAAGGTTTTCTATCGGGTGTCGGCGTTCACGAGATCTCTCAATTGGTACTAGAGGAGTGCATATTCCTCCTATGGTCTTGAGAGATTAGGGTGACCAAGTAATCAGGGCAGTGGAACCAGGGATCGCGAGTTCAACAAGACAAGGCGACCAGAATGGTACGTTATACGGTCGTCTTCGACCCAGTTTGCACTCATCTAGAGATAGACGTCGTCCCACCTACCTTCCAACCATCGTTCTCCTTCCCTGAGTCCTAATTGGAGTCCTTGTCCTCAACCTCCTCAAGGCATGCAGGTGGCGCGCTTCGTACGTATACATGTATGTCGCTAGCGAACCTCCAATCCAGGCCCAAGGCACCTGCGAACGAGGCGTTTCTGGCTGAAATATTGACGCTCGTGAATTACCTTGACGCAATGCCCTCCGTTCAATCGCTTTGCCGCGCTAGAACTGACGGGCATCCACAAACTCGCAGCCTCGTATGGCACGTCGAGTTGAGCGATGTATGCTTGCTACCGACACCTTGCGCACTGCCCTCGAGCTCGCGTTGGCCACATGTGCCGAACACGCAGAGAAGGCGTCCTCTCCTCACTGCTCAGTCCGTCGTACTTTTGTTGTGCACCGAGGTAACAGTTGCTTTGGACACGGTCAGTACACGAACACGACGCGCGTTGGCCAAGAATGTTTCCACATTTTGTGTGGGCTTGTACGACCACTCTCAGCGATACGCGCATAGTCCAGAATCGGGCAGGCGATGTGCGAGTGGAGGGACGTTAGCGTTCCAGCCGTTGTGCACGCCGTTTTTTACGACGCCAACTTTCTCAACCTGTTCGTCTTGATCGCTGGTACAGCGATCACCCTGATGTTGTTGATAGGCAGTTCTGTGTCCTTGCCGTACAGACTCAGTAACCAGGAGCTGCCAAGTGGCGATGTCGCAGAGAGAGCAATGAGAGACATTGATATGTTTCCTAACTACTATTACGTTCAATAGTTGTCCAGCATCTCTTTTACACAGCACACCCTCTGCCATAATCTCTCTTGGACATTCACCCAGCACGCGTGAAACTCGGGATGCATGACGGTTTCAACCTAGCTAGGACATTCCAGGAATCACCTTGCCACGTCCACTCCGCGATCTCGCAATTCACCAAGGTAATCGTTCACTTTTTGCCAGCGATCCAACAATGGGTCTCTTTCTGGTACCCCCCATATAGGATCGCGATTCCAGACAGTCAAATCCACTTGCTTGAGGGACGGGAGTGTCACCCAAAGAATCGATGCGACACGTTTCGCGTCGTTGATGGGCGAGTTTCCGAGAGACAAGCGACGCATCACATGATTACGGACTTCACCGTAGAAGCGCACGACATCTACGCATTCCGTGTCCCTCATGTCGATGTTGATGTAGAGCTGTTCCAGATGTGGACAACGTCGCAAAAGATGGAAGAAATCCTTGAACGTGGGCAGGCTGTCTGCAACATTGGACACATTGAGTGACAAATTTTCGAGCAGTGGCCACGACGCCGCCAAATCGTAGAGGTCGTCGTCTGATAGAGCAAGGACGCAAATCCTGAAGATGTCGACATAGCGCAAATGGGTGAATGAAAAGAGTGGGCGGATCAAGCCGATCTCAACGTTCATTATATCGTGGTTCAGCATGATGTCGACCTTCTCGAGTGATTTGTGGCAGGGTTGGGTTGTTATGGCATTGATGAGATCTGCGATCTGTGATGCCGGTAAAGGGGGAATACTGCCAAAGGTGCAGGACAGGCTGGATAGGCATTCAAAGTGGAAGTAATTCAACCACTCGACTATCAGAGGAGGGTGATAAGCATCAAGGGTCAGATCTTTGAGCTTGGGGAAAGGATTGCGGGGGAGGACTGCCTGACTGAGATGTGGAGGAAGGTCGTTGACGAACGTCATCTCGAAGGTGAGGTGAGTGAGGGTCTCCAGTCGCATGAGGTGCTCATACACAGCGGTGTCCAGCTCTGTTGTGTTAAGGCACACTCGTACCAAATGTTTCCAACTCCTGATCGTCTTTGATATGCTTCGGATCATCGCGTCGGGAGGATGGCTGTGGTAACTGACACGGAGAGAGATCGATCTCATGCCTGGGTACAAAGTATCCATGGAAGACACGAATTCGACCAGCGGCTCAGCCGTAGGATCCCCGACCAAGAGAATGTCCAACCGAATCAGCGACGGTCCGTTCAGCCAATGGAATAATGCGACTTGATCGCGTGAGCAGCTTGCACACAAAATTGCCTTGAGTCGTGGAAACAATAGGGGGGACGATGCAAATGATGCACACGAATGAACGGCGATACAATACAGCCGCTCGAAGGCTGGGGACAGGAAATAGCACGATTCGATCACTATTATGCGGGAAGTGTACTTTCGAAGGAAGCTCCATTGCTGAGGAGATAGTGGTTGACGGAGTTTGTACCTTCTCACTGGTCAGTTGAATAACGTTGAATGATGGGAACGGTACTCACTGCAGACCATCATGATGACGGGAGTCGAATTCCCAAGTCGAGTCGGGTAACAAGTTAACCAAAGGATAGAGCTCGGGAAGGACTTTCCACAAGACATCCAGTGCAGGCTCTTTGAACGTGCGGCATGTGCGAGCGAGATGCGCAAGAGTAGATGAACCAAGGAACTCGCACACAATTGCGAGCGTTTCGGTTAACCGTAGAGCTGCGTGCATGTCGATTTGTCTCGGCTCTATGGTTCTGTCGAGGATGAGAAACGCGAAGATGTTTTATGTCAACTTGTCGAAGAGGACACTGCGCAGAACTACTCGCCGAGAACGACAGGCTCCCGGAGTTGAATGAGAAAACATTGAAATGATGGAAAGAGACACGAGAAATCCATAAATTCATACATGCACGCAGCTTGTTTTCCAACATTCCAACTCCAATGAGCAGCACATGCAAAGATCCGAATGTGCCCGTCGTCATCGGCCGAACGGAACGCTCTTTCGGCGAAATCCGGTGAGACAAGGTGACTCAAACTCCGACGCGGCAAAAAACGGGACTGCAGGGGCCACACTTTCCCACAATTTATGGGTTCGGAGAAACCTTGTCAAGCAAGGTAATTTGTCTCTTGACGTTAGCACAAGAAGAGATATCTGTGCACTGTGACGTGGCTTCCGCGTTGTGACTCACATAACCATGTATTATCTAGGATTGAATTATCTCTCTATTAGTGTAAACTACCCAATTAACTGTCAACGCTCACTCAAAAGGGGGCAATCATACAGCAAGAAATCAACCCGACCTCACCCCTCTCGCGTCCGCCTTAAATTCTGCAACTCAATATTCACCATGCCCCAACACACCTCGTACCGATCCCGTCGCGGAAGCCGATTGAGTGGCTCCTTGTTCCAAACACTTAAATCGACCTGTTTCAGCGCGGGATAGAGGCGGTGTAACACGTACGCGACGGCCACCGGCGAACTGATGGGCGAATTTCCGAGACAGAGGTCGGCAAGGACGTGTGACCGTACCTCAAGCGTTTGCCCGGCGGTGGAGAGATAACGCGAGGGCGCGAGCAAGTTAGTCGTATCGACGACGAGCGAGAGTGCTCTGAGCTTTGGGCAGGCGCGTACGAGGTGGATGAGGGATTGGAAGGTGGGCAGGGACGCGATGGGGTGGTCGGCGCACGTTGAGAGGGCGAGTTCTTCGATGTCGGGCCAGGCGGAGGCTAGCTCGGCGATGTCGTCGTCGTCAAAGGTGAATGAGGAGAGGCCCTCCAGGGACAATACCCGGAGGTGGGCAAAATTGAACAGGGGTCGAAGGTCGCGTATCGTCGCCGCTGAATGGGGGGACGGAAAGTGGGGGCAGATGACGCAGAGGTAGAAGCGGGTGAAGCGCGCATGCGAACAGGCTCCTGCGAGAGTTGCGAACAAGTCCCGCAAGTGAGATGTACCCGAGAATACTTCTTCCGCGTCAAAGAGATCGAGCCTGAATTCTTCCAATGGTAGACGGAGACCCTTTAAGCAAGCGGTTGTCGTCGACAAGAGTCCCGTATACAGGTGAAGGTGATGGAGGCTCGGAAAAGATGCTTCTACCGCGTTGAACGCTCGAGAAAACGACGAGAGATGTGCCGAGGCACACGCGGTCAGTGATGCCAAGTTCCTCGCTCGGCTGAGGTGTTCCAGAGCGGGGACAGTGAGGTCGTCACATGAAACGTGTTTGAGGTTCTTCCAGTGGCATATTGACGTCGAGAGAGCGTTTGCCAGGTCGGCGCTGAGGGTCTCGCTCGACGAGGAGATGGATATGTCGGTGATGTTTGGACACATGGCTCCCAAATCTGCCACCAATGCGAGGCTGGTTGGGTCGGTCGCGAACTCAGCGGAGAGTGAAGTTAACGCGGGACCACATAGGAGGCGGAAAAAGGGTAGCATTGCGAGGTGGTTGTCTGGGTACCACGCCAGTGTCCGCAAGTTTGGGAAGAAGGGGGCGGAGTCGGGTGGGTTGGAGAGACACTGCAATCGGCTGTAGCAGGGCAGGTCGTCCATCATGCACATGTAGAGGGAGCGGGTTCGGGTTGAATATTTGCGCAAGGTCATCCACTGTTGCAAAGTCAAGTGCTGAGGAGAAGTAGAATCTGAGTTGGTGCAGACAAGGGACGAAAAAATGCACTTGCCTGTTGGCTTTCCCCGGGCGCGTCCAGAGCCAGGAGATGTACGAAGGGGTAAATACTGTACAAGTCCCTCCATAGCTCGTCCAGAGCTGGGTCGAGGAGTGCGCGACAAGTGCGGGCCAGGACAGGGAGATACGTATAGTCCATTGCTCCGCATATTTCACGGGAGACCTCTGATATGAGTAGGGCGTGATGCATTGTCGAGTCGAGGTAAAAGTTTTCGGTTGAGAGCGGGTGTCTGGGAACAGAAACGGTTACTTAAATATCGGTAGGCTCGTGTGACTGTCGTCCGTTGGCTCCGAAACATAACACATAACTCGGAGTGATCGGTATAGTGAACCGGTGATGGTAACGAACTAAGGATCACTTTCACACGATATGCTTTCAACGATGCATCATCACCATCGCGCATCTGCACTCAAGCAGGTAAGCAACACACGCGATTATCCACAGCTAATCTCACAGTCTTACAGCAAAATAAAACCTTCAAATCGAAACATGCGACAAAGTCATCTCTCAAAGACATCGCCAAGGGTTGGTTCATCGTATCACTACACTCGTCGCCTCACATGCTCGGTCAGGACGTACCCAGCGCCCCTCTCCGAAATCATCCGCTGTGAGCACCGCTGCACAGGCACGCCTCAACCGGCGCAACACACAAAAGCAGGCACAGGCTGCGAAACGCGCTTCCCTCGTTGCTTCGACCCGCATATTCAATGGTGTAGACGGTGCGCCCCGCATCGTCGCCGTCATTCCCCTGTGCGAAGACGTCCGTACGGTTGATGCCGTTCGTGCTCTCGCGGCATCCGTGACGGAGGACGTAGATGGCATCGATGAGAATTCGCCGATATGGAAGATGAAGTGCGTCCTCTGCCCGATCGTTCCTCGTTTATTCATATTCACCTTTGCCAGGGCACATCGCTTTAAGACATCACTTCAATTCATCCCCGTCCGATATGGCCGACATTGGGAAGCCCTCGATGCAGCCAAGGCTGCCGACTACGTCCTCTTTTTGCTCAGTCCAAATACCGAGGTGCCAGAGGCAGGCGACACGCTACTTCGTACGCTGCAGGCCCAAGGCCTCCCCACCGTCGTCTCTGCTATCCCACCTGACCCATCCACCTCACTCGACCTAAAATCGCGCACCGCTATTCTAAAATCCTTGCTCTCCTTTATGCAATATTTCGATCCTTCGCAAGGACGGGTATACGATCTGTCATCGTCTTCCGACTCGCTGAGTGCGTTGCGTTCTCTATCGGAGGGACGACCCGGTGAAGTACGATGGCGATCGGGAAGAGCGTGGATCGTAGGGGAGAGCGTAGAATGGGAAAACGGCACATTGAAGGTGACGGGCATCGTGCGCGGCAGTCGTCTGAGCGCCAACCGACTCGTCCATCTTCCCAACTTTGGCGACTACCAAGTATCCAAAGTGCGCTCGTTTACCATGGTTTATCGTGCATCGACTGATGATTCACACTCGACAGATCATGTCCGCTCTTGCACAGCGATCGAAGCAGCATAAGGTAGCTACAATGGAGATCGAGCCACAAGTTCTTTCGGAACAGATACCTTCTACGGCTGATTCCATGATTTCGACAAACGTTCCGGATGATATGGCGAACGAGCAGACGTGGCCGACCGAGGAAGAGATGGCTGGTGCAGCGACGCGAGAAGAGGGTATAGAAGACGTCCAAGTGCCCGATGCGAAAAAGGGCACGACGCCCAAACGCATTAAGCGTATACCCAAGGACATGAGCGAATACCAAGCCGCATGGGTCGTCGACGAGACTGACGACGAGGAGGGTGACGAGGAGGAGGAAGTGATCGTGGAAGAGGAAGAGATGGTCCCTGTCGATGAAACGATGGAGCTGGAGAGCGAGAAGAAGAGCGTCGTTGCGTTCCAAGATCTTGATATCGAGGAAGAAGAAAGACAGTCGGGCCTGTTTCTTCTCTTTGCCAATGCCTACTAACCCATGCGTTCTGTTCAGACTCCAAGACTGGCGGAACCGCGCCCAGGAAGAACGCGATGCCCAAGAATTCCCTGACGAGATAGACACTCCCCGTGATATCCCTGCGCGTGAGCGGTTTGCACGGTACCGTGGGCTACGGTCGTTCCGGACGAGCCCATGGGATCCGTATGAGAATCTACCCCAAGAATACGCTAGGATATTCGAGTTTGAGGAGTTCAAGCGTACAGAGCGGGACGTGTGTCGGGCAGCAGAGGCCGAAGGTGCAGAGGTACGTCTCGCTCACTCACCTTAACTTCACGCCCAACGTTCTGCAGCCCGGAACGAGAGTCACGGTATACGTGGAAGGCGTTCCGCAAGGGGCGAGTGTCCCGAGCAGTGCACCGATCGTGCTCTACGGTCTCTTGAAACATGAACACAAGAAAACGGTCCTCCACTTTACCGTACAACGAAACACAGAATATTCTGGCTCCGTTAAATCAAAAGTACGTACCCGCCTGCTTAGACGTGCTCCCACGCTCACCGCGCTCAGGACCCCCTGATTCTGTGCTACGGACCCCGTCGTCTACGCGTCAATCCCATCTACAGCCAACACACGCGGGGAGGTGGGAGGGGCGCCAACAACGTGCACAAGTTTGAGCGATTCTTGTGGCACGGTACGACGGTCGTCGCGAGCGTATACGCACCTGTGGCGTTTGGCAAGCAGCCCTGTACGCTCCTGCGAGAGTCGGACGAAGCACATGGTGAGTGGTCTTACTCCCTCGAACGCTGGCCCTAACCCCTCCTGATTCTGGTTCCGATCCCCGTGACTACTCACGCACGGCAGCCCCGCACCTCGTTGCGATGGGCGCTTTTTCCAACCCGGACACGACCCGGATCATCGCTAAACGCATCGTCCTCACCGGCCACCCCCTCCGGGTACACCGCAAGACCGCGACCGTGCGCTACATGTTTTTCTCGCCCGAGGACGTGGCGTATTTCAAGCCGATCCAGCTGCACACCAAGCATGGGCGGACGGGGCACATAAGAGAGTCGCTTGGGACGCATGGGTATTTCAAGGCGGGGTTCGATGGGCTGGTGACGCAGATGGATACGGTGTGTATGGCGTTGTACAAGAGGGTGTATCCGAGATGGAGTGAGATGTGGAGGGCACCTATCGCTGTCGAGGGAAGGGAAGGCGGTTCGAGGGCGGATATGTGTGAGGATGTAATGATGCAGGACTAGGGACAATACATAGATCTCTCGAAAACATGTGCGAGGGCTTACGAAAATAAATCACGATTACAGGGAGATTTCGATAGCGGCTTGTACAACATGTGACATCGAAGCTGAACGAGACCGAGGAAAAGAAAAAGAAGGGGAAAGAGAGCGTCTACATCTACAGAGCCCCGACAACAACTTGGATACCGTTTCACCGATCCTCGAACGGATTCTCGACAAACTCGGCTTCTTCGTATTCCGTCGAACTATCAGTCGTGCTCTCTGAATGGGCGGTCGCCACGCGGGGTGCCGCACCCGCACTAGCGGTAGGCGGAGACTGCGCGGGTACGAGCGATATCGGTCGTTTCGGCAACAAACCAAGTTTACCTTGTCGAGACAGGTCAGTCGTCTGACGGTCAAGCAGTAAAAAAGAGACTACGCACTGAAGTCGACGGCTCCCGGCGCACTACGCGCACCACCGGCTGCGGCCGCGGCCGTCGGAGAGAGCGAGCGTGCGGTGGGTGCGGCGGAGGATGATATGCCTGAGGTGGGCGGGGACGATACGGGCGAGGTGTACGAGGGCAAGGAGCTCGTGTCTGAGGGAGGCGGTGGGGAGACCGTGTCAGCACGCGGGGTCGCAGCGCGCTGTGCGGTCGCCGACGCGGTAGTGGCAGTGACCACGGCGGCGGCGGCAGGGACAGGGGCAGGGATGGCAGTCAAGGACGTCCTCCTGTCGTTGAGCTGAATGTCCCCACCTTCCTCTCCGCCGTCGTCGTCATAAAGATCGTATCCCCGGGTGTTGGTGTTGGGATCGTAGTACGAGGGCTGCTGCGCGCCTGTGGACTGGCTTTGTTCTGTCTCTGCGGGACGCGTCACCCCGGAACGTGGGGGAGCCGGCGTATACGTGTGCGTGCCGGCCGACCCGGCTGGCCGCGACCGAGATTGGCTTGTCTGTCGTTGCGGTGGGGGCTGGTACGGCTGTGGGTACGCGCCTTGGGCCGCGCCCTGTTGGGGGGTTGGTGTGTAGGACGAGGCGTAGGATCCTGGAGCTGGTTGAGGTTGAGATTGGTTGGGAGGGGCGGTCTGGGGCCACGACCATCCCTGACCCTGATCAAATTCTTGCACCTTAGCTCTCACTTTGGACACGATAGACGAAAACGTCTTCTTCCCAGCTACGTGGGAACAACGAAAACGATGACGCATCCGACAACATGAGCTGAGGAACAGAGAACGAACGGAGTGATGACGTACATTCAGCAATGCGATTGAAGCCTTCTTGGAAGTCTGTCATGGTGTCTCTCCCTCCTTGACCTGGCGCCTGTGGTTGTCCTTGGGGCTGGTTACCCCAGCTGTTCCTCGCCCCCCGTCGGGGTTGATACGGCTGATACGCCGTCTGATCGTCTGCGCCCACACCTACGCCCTGCGGCTGCGGCTGCGGCTGCCACGCCTGACCCGCAGCCTGCTGTTCCTCCAGCGCAAGCCTCCTCGCGAGCTGCTCGTCCAGCGCCTCCTGCGAAAGCCGCTGCGCATCCACGGACGGTGCCGCCTCAAATTGAAACGCATCCGAGTTCGGAGCCGGCTCCGGGGGCGGAGATGGTGGGTTGGGCGGAACAAACGAGGGATCACTCATCCCGAGGAGAACGTCGAGCGCGCGGTCGTGGTCGTCGTGCATCGATTCAAGCACGGAGAGGCTGGATGAAGTGAAAGGCCAACGCGTGAGCGATCGTAATGTCTAGGATACATAAAGCAAGTGGGTGGGTACGGACATGACGGCGTCATCGAAATCTGGAAAGATGGCTTTGAGAGAAGCGATACGCGGGTCTGGGGTTGTATCCGGTGCTTGCATTGCAGGCTGTGAGTGTGGTGGTTGGGAAAGTTGAGGTGGAGGGGAAGGAGAAAGGATCATCTCGACAGCAATGTCGTTAAGAAACACGGGGTCAGTATCAATATCGTCTCGTCGGTGGTTTGTTGGTGTCGACGGATCGTTGGTTGAACGCCACGGGAAACGATTGATCTGTTCCGAATCGCCGGAGTTGAGTTCGAGTGAGTACATCATGATTGAACAAACCACACACCGTTTAGCTGCGATCTATGCAAGTCGCTAGCGTTGCTGCAGGGCTGCCAGTCTCAGTACGAGCTGGTCGTGGCACCGCAGTCGTTTCGATTGATGAAGAGTGGCTGTGACTGACATCGCACGATCGCACTGCCCAACTAGTGAACCAAAACAACCATGTCGGTAACTACAAGATTTCTCACGTCCACATCTTTTCCGCGAAACGGCACGGCGATAGGGTGATCCAAGGCACACGCTTGTATTCATTGTCAGATAGGACTGACCACGGGATGAGCCCGGATGACAGGGGGGAGGATGTATCGGTACAAGGAGCGTCAGTAGCACCACAGGTGGAGATTGCAATGGATGTGTTAGTGTCGAGCAGAGGAGGGGATCCTGCAAGACGGGCGGGAGCGGTGTATATATTGCAAGACAAGTAAGTCTGGATTGTTGCACTACAAGCAGGCATGTATGGGGACGGGATGGTACAGGATGTTGCAAGATACAGGGGAGGCAGCAATATTAATCTTGCAAGAAGGGCGGGAGCAAGTGGAGATGTATTGCAATGACGGATGGCGCAGGTATGTAGTTAAGGTAATTACTGCGGTTCTTGATATTCTTCCACTACAGCTTGCTTCACAGGTAAGTAGAAATGTAGCATTGATCGGACCTTGGTAGTTTCAACCGCTTTGATAAAGTGAACAGCCTTCAGCGCTTGGTATGTTTGATACCTACGTATTCATCAGGAACCTGTCACATGGATAGAGCGGCTTTTCTCCGCCAATGAGATCAATCAAGACAAAAGCAGGCCTTTGATCCTGTAGCGGCTGTAATCCGCTCCCCATCTCCTTCCACTTCTCAGATATCCCCTTTGATGTCTGTCTGTCTGGTTCCCGACAAGCGGCTACACTTGCAAGGTCTGACGTTCCATTTCCGACTATGACGAACTCAGTTGGTTTCATTTAGGTCCCTTCACTCATTCCGTCAAGGGCGCTTTGATCATTACAAACGAAAACGCGGTCCCTGTTGCCTTTAAAATCAAAACCACCAGACCAAAGGTACGTCTATCTCTGTTTTCATCCGAGAAGGGATGATCAGGACACCTATAAGCTGTTTACTTCACGGCCAAACTATGGCAGGATCGAGCCTGGAAATAGCACTGCGGTAACAAGTATGCTTGCAGAAATGTTTCCCCCGTACCCTTCACTTTACCTTTCTTTCAGTAACGTTTTTTGCCGAAAGTGCCATAGAGGAACAAACTCCTTTGTATGAGAGACGTTTCGATAAGTTTCTAGTTCAGAGTGCCCTTATCGGGTCCGAGGATGCCAAAGATCCTCAAACTATTGTAAGGATCACTGTCTTCAAGCTGGCATCATCTAAAGTCGTCACAGTGCAATATATTTGGTGTCGCGGATGGCGAGCGGACAATTCACTCACAAAAAATATTCGTGGTTTATCTTCCTGAAATGGGAGGCAGCACGAGTCCCGATGTACATCCCCCCCTGGCTTTTATCCATCACTTATTAAAGATGCTCTTAGGTGACAACTGAGACTCCTACCAAGTCCACGCGTCTGCCATCTCCCTCTATCCCAAGGGCACCACCTCCATCACTACAATTGGACAGTCGGAATGGTGACGGGTCAATAACCGTGTCTTCACGACCGTCTGATCCAGGCACTGTCAACTCAGACAGTGAACCTACCGTCGGTCCGACTGCTCAAGATAAACGAGACCTCGAGCAACAACTCAATGGTGCCCGGGAAGAGATAAGACAATTGCGTTCACTGTTAGCTCGTTCGGGAGATGATGGATATCCCATGCCGGGTGTAGACGCGCGGGTGGACATCGAGTCGAACTCTCAACAAGTCTGGCGTCGGCAGTGGAGACGTTGGATGCCCTGAGAAATATTAACTCGTCTTCTAGACTTCGAGACTTTGTAGAATACAACTTTCCCAGTTCCACTCTTACAATGACATCTGTGGTCCCACTCGAGTCCGGATACGAAAACCTTCAAGAGTCCAATAATGATCTGAACATCAGAAACATTGCAAGTTAGGAGAAACCAAGTAGCGCTTCGCGCTACCTGGTTTATAGTCAGTGAGAGAGAGAGAGGACGCCTGGATCATCGAGTCCCTTTGCCGCATCCGTCAGGCACCCTCCTCCGAGGATCGGGGTCTGTGCGGTAGTGCAGAGGGGGATAGGGAATGGTTTCGAGCCTGGGAAAGCTCTCGTCATGGGGTTTGACCCCTACCCCGACTGACATCCTTCCAGTGCTGTTTAAGGAGTTCCCAGCCGCAACGTCTGGGGAGTAGGTGTAAGCCTCACTGGCATCCTAGTCACGTGTACGCTAGTATATCTACGCGACACATCGTAGATATACAGTAGTAGTCCCTTGTCCACGTACCGCGTAGTCGCCCCAACAGAGCTCGGTCCAGTTCG
>JBBPMO010000255.1:0-33564 GCA_038090315.1 Xanthoconium stramineum | reverse complement strand
CCCCCAATGCGCCCACGCCCGCGCAGCAGATCGCATATGCGCTCCTTACCCCTGCGAACCCCCTGCGCATCGCATGCGACCGGGAGGGCGTCGACGCGAACAAGACGGCTGCTCGGCTGTTGCGTCCGCCTATGGCCGCCAATGCTCCGCGGACGATCGAGTGGGGGAAGATCGGGACGGAATGGAAGAAGCTCATGAACGGCGATAATGCGGCGCGGGTCGACGCCGCAGTTGGGAAAGGCAGAGGATCTGGCTTGAGATCGCGCCTGGCCACACGGGACCAAACTCGCGGCGGCCAACGTCTGCAGAAGCGTATTGACGAGATTAAGAAGCGGGTTCAGGACCAAATTGAGAATGGGAATGGAGAGGGTATAGAAGCACTCGATGCCAAGATCGAGGAGCACGAGAAGCAGGTGCTAGAGCACGACGAGGAAAGTGTCGAGGAACGCAGCGCACTTGCGGAGGAACGCCAGGATGCGATTCCCGATACGACCAGATTCGGGGAGCTCCTCGATAAGGCGCGGGATATGGTGAACAAGCGGATGGAAGAGCTCAAGGGTGACGAGAAGAAGCTTGCCACGGCGAGGAAGGCGTACCCCAAGATCATAAGACAAGTGAAGAAGCAACTCGACGAAGCCCGCAATGAAGACGGGGAGTTCGATCCCAAGGCTCTATTCACCATGATCCCCAAAGAGGGCCAGGAGGGTCTAAATGATTGTATCGAAGCCGGTGAAGAAGGCATCAAGAGAGGGAAGGGCAATGTGGGAGATGACGAGGGGAGAGGTCAGGGTAAAGAGAGAGGCGCGTGGAGAGGCTTGGAGGAGATGAAGAAGTACATCGGCAAAGGCGGGGATGGGCATAATCCTGAACAGGCCTCTCGCAGGAAACGTGATGCCAAACTATGATACCCCTCACGATCACAAGGAATGTTCAATATTTCGTTGTCGATTTCATGCTGTGTTTGCAACATAAACTTAGCCTTGTACACCGTGATCCATCGCACCCTGTCTGATCATTATTCAATCATAATCAGATCGATGATCGTTGGCGTATGGACTGCCCGTGCGAACGGCATTACACCGCGCGTGGTTTACATTGGCAACGAAGTAGCGTCCCACACCAACGAGGTGGCACAACGAAAGCATGTAAGAATTGATCAAGCATGTAGGGCACATATGTACATACGCATTGCAACAAGCGAGCGCAGAATAAGTTAGTCCCGAACGATATCTTCCACCGACACGCAGGATAGGCAACTTGAAGTCACATACGGAGGGAATCCAGGCCACATAAATCAAAGGGTACACACGTCGAACATACCACAACAAGTCCGGTTCACGCTGACACGGCTCACGTACACGCGGGAAACTCCCTTTCAAAATAGACTGGCATGGACGGCGAATGTGCAGAAAACGTCCAATCCGAGTCAAACCTTGTCGTACACTCCGGCCTCTTGCGCTCGGGGCGCGGCGTAGGTGATCGTGGTTGCGGGTTGCACTGGTGAATCCTACCGAACGTACCACTACACACATTTTGGGAGGTGACTAGGGTATTGTGGGTGCTAGGGTGCGTCGCCGGGATGTGGTCAGGGTGGACGACTGCCTGGAGTTGCGAGCGACCGAAGAGGTAAGACCGGACGAGGCGCACAAACTTGTGCACGGATGTCCCCTCGGGCACGGGGCATCCACATCGAGTATACGGAACTTGGAAGCGGGCCTAAGGGCGAGTCAGTTGTTAGCAATATATTTCGAGTGTCTCTGACCTGCCATGCACGACATGTATCTTTAAACGCAGAAGATAGGCAACTTTCCGCAACGCTCAGTTCGCTGGACAAGACTAAGTGGTTTAAGATGCCCTCAAAGGGAGAATTGCTCACTGGTCCACGTAACGGCCGATGTACATCTCACAATCGACACCGTATCGACTTGCCATGAGCTGGTGCGTGTGCCACGCCAGGTCGATATCCAGCGTGGGTACAAACATCATGGAGCTCGGGTAGGCAGTCGTCAAATCAAGAAAGCTGTGCAATATCATCGATCAGGACAACAAATGCGAAGTGATGTACAAACACGTACGCATGATATCGCATCACCGAATGCTCCAGAATCTCACGTTTGTCTGAATTGCGAAAAGCACCTGATTTCAACCAGCCTATATCGTCCATCTGTGTAGTAAAATGACATTGACGAATAACCTGTTGCAAGGGTCATAGTCACGAAAGTTTCAGATAAGAATAACCTACGGCATCAACGAGATTGATAGAAAATGGACTACCGTCGGTATACGCGCTCAACACCCTCGTCACCCTGATAACAGATTATATTTACGACACTGAGAGTATTCAATGGGTATACTCACGATGCAGCAGGACAATTCCGCAAGGAAGTCGTTATAGCCTCTTTGAGTCGCTCCATCGAGTAACCAATTTTTTCTTTGACTTCCTTGACCCAATCAAGTCTAGCCAGTCGAGCATCAACCGCCGAAGGACATAATCTAGAAAAGTAAGCGGATCGCAGTAACTGGTTTCTAATGACTTTTGCATGACGAGTATCCCGCTTTCCAAACGGAGTATAGAGACTGCCACTATAGACATGCAACACTATCAAGATACCCATGCCGATAGCAGAATCACAACTTACGCAACAAAATGTTCCTGTGCTTCATCTCCTTCCGACAGATCACGCACGAACTTTGCAACCGCAAGGTTGTCACGTGTGATTTTAAGCCTGCACCCAGGAAGTGGGCACATGGCTGAGAAATTTCCCTCAGCGAACCCGGTCCCGTCTTCGTTGACGAACGCTGCGAACGAGGCTTATTAAACCGTCGTGCACAATTCCCGACGGATACTCACGAACGTATACGGCCGTTCGACATCGCGGACACTCCAACTGTTTAAACTTGTTCTCCCTTACCGACATCGCCTCGAATGGATTGAAGGGTATGCCCGTTTGTTTATGCCAAGCCTCGACTCTTGCGTTGTTCGGTTTCTGCAACACGACCTTGCCGATATTGATCTGTCACCAAACTGCTCAGCCTCGGTTTCCCCATCATCACATAAGCAAACTAGTCTGATCACCAGACCGCTATAACGGGCCGCGATCTGCCTGAAGAGGCAGACCGTCTCGGAAACAGACGGACTGGTCACCGGACTACGAAAAAATGCGAACCCACCGATCCGACGACGAGCAGGTTGAGCAAGCGCAACTGTTGCAACATCGCAAGACGTTCGCAATCTTCAGCATACCAACTGCAACGTGAGACCTTGAGTAAGTCTCTGCGTGAAGAAGCGGAAGCATAGCAAATGCTTACCAAGGACTGAGCAAATAGGCGTGCCACACCATCCAGACATCCACCGGTGGAATTTGTTCTGTGACGAACTTTTCGAGCGGGACGAACTGTAGTGACTTGACCCATCGCTCAAACCTTGACATTTAAAAAGTCAGTGCGTACCGAGTGAGACGGCGCGGCGACGGACAGAGACGAAGAAAGGACTGCACCTTTCGACAGCGAGATGCACGAACCACCGCCAACGGGCGTCTTTGGTCATCCTCGTCACATACCAGGGTATCCGACGGTCTTTACAGTCCTCCACGGTAATCCTCAGGTTGTAGAACGCCCTGAGGAGACGGATGTGCCCTTTTACATGCTCTTTGGAAACCAGCGGTCGCTCTGCGCGTTGTGTTCCGACGACGTAACCGGTAGGAGAGTTATTGGTCAAAGCACGAGCCATGAAGGTGCAGAGCGGAGAAAGAATGGAATGCAGTTGGATAGAACCACTAGGGGATAGTGGAACCGGAAACGAGAAGATGTGGGATCCATCTGTTCTCCATATAACGTAGACTAGTCCCGTGATCACCGACCTATTCCAGTGCACTGCTCGATAAGAACGGGACTCACGAGAAGTGAAGATAGATTCCGAATCATCGGTATTGTTGCCGCATCGTCGTTTATGCGTTGGGATTGGTCAATGAAGATCGGAGAAAGGATGATGGCCGATGTAAATTCGATACATCACATACATAGCTTTGTGCTATGGAGGGCTGTGTCCTTCCCGTTACATTGTTGGATATAGATCAAATTGAAAACAGATGTCGATTTGAAAGCACGTCGAGCCCGTCTGTCGACACAGCTGCCACATGGCGGCTGTGGCAGAGTCACGAGATTCGAGTCCTATAATTATCTACTGGAACCAGCGATCAGTATTACACTGCTGGGTATCAGAGGAGTGGCATCAGTAGGATTTTCTAGAATGGCGATTGTTGCACCTACTGTTTGACCGTAATCTTAGGCAATGATACTGTATCAGAAAGCTAGGGAGTGGTATGGTGTGGTTGAGGAAACTACACGACACGTCACACAGAGTGGAGGCCTCTCTACATAAGCGGGTGGCAGTGTCACCGCAAATGCCTCGCTTGTCCATGTGCATGATTAGTAGCTGCTAAGTAGTTGTGGAAATTTCTATCCATCTCCGCGACCCAATTTGCGAGGCCAACATCCCCGGTCGATATCAAAGGACCTTGAGCTGTGTGTTGCGGAGGCGACGATCATTAACACCGAGTGCGCGTGACAAACGTGAGATGTGAACCTTGTTCGAACTCCGGTGACGCTAGAACGTTCGAGGTAAGTGGCTAGTCTGAGGACAAGACGGTCGTCGACGCATCATCTTAATACTGCAGCGTCTCAGCATCGCTAGCATTGGCAACACAGCCCGTTGGCCAGCCACTAAAATTGTTACATCGTGGTACATCGTGATCACCGCCCCACTTCCACTGCATCCGGCCGTGCCGCTTCCTTCACGACAGGGTTCAAAACAACCCTACAATCACACAAAATCGAAAGGACTTGTCTCGGTATGCCCAACCCGCCGCCTTATTCCCTTCACATCTGCCTCAGCGTCCTTGATGATCGTTTCCACGTCCTATTCCACCGGGCAGTCAGCATGATTCCCATCCTCGGTCTGACGCATATGAAGTCAGGTAACACACATGCCCAAGGTCCCTCTTCGCGCCTTGCGCCGCCTTCTTCACCTCCTAATGTCCCGCACCATCATAACAAACACAAAAATCCGTAAGCAACCAGCCAAACTGAACACGACAGGCTTGCGGTCGCCCAGAGTCAGATAGACATACCTCTTCCACCGCAGCCTTCTTTGCAGCCAACCGCTGGTGCGCCAACTGTCTCTCGACATCCTTCGCCGAATCTTCATGGAGCTTCGCAATTTCGCGCTCGATCTGACCGTTTCTGAATCAGTATCAACCAACCCCCTTCGCTCGCCCACATGCAACAATGTCAACGAGCGAACTGGCCGTACGTCGCGCGAAGGAGAGAGAGGAGGGTGCACACCTCTGCTTGATTTGGTACCATCCTGTTCGCCATAGTCGTCTCCTGCGAAGGCGTTGTAAAGTGCATGGTGGGAATGGATAAGTAAGAGCGCCGCCTCCACCGCTTTAAACCTGTCCCCACAGGGTCAGGACCACGTCGCGTAGCGCTCGAGGTGGCATGACCTATTATGTGTAACGCAGTGCACGCCGCTGCTACCCATTCATCTCCGCCCCCGGGTTTCGGCGAGTCTCAAGAGGTACTAGCCGAGTGGGAGTATCAGAGTGTGTTCATCGGCCATGCATGTTCACTGATAGAACGCCATGTATCTGATTCGAAATATGTGATGCACCGGGAACGCAGGCTGGAGCGCTGAAAGTGCATGATACGCGACTTGGGGTGATCTCCGCCGGTCCATCGTGCGCCCACAGCAGTAAGATTACAGGCGGGTAGGTATCACATGTTTCAGGGCAATCATTCTTGCTATGTAAGCTTTCCCCTCTACAAAGCATCGGGAGGAAACCTAGTTGGGCCCTATGAATTGGTATAGTATACGCCGGACTAGGCCAGAAAGATGTTGCGGTTCGTTCTGTGGTACCAAATATCAGTCTACATGACGCACCATTTGATGATTTTCGTACCTGGTATGTACTCTTGAATGTGGGAAATGGTCATCAGATCAACTTCGCCGCACTTCGCCATCTCGTATCAAATGAAACTCACCATCACCATACCCATCCCAATCGCCGTCAACTACCGTCTGTCAGTATTCGCACAAAAAGGAGATCGCCAATCAAGACTCACAATCATCTCTCCAAACTCCCCTGTCCTGAATACCCATCCTTTCCCTCGGGCGGTCAACCACGCGCTCTCTAGTCCTTTGGGTAACACGTACATCGCCAACTCCCCCCGCCTTTTCTTCTCCTCTATAAGAAGCGCCAACCCACCGAGTAGCCCCCCCACCCCATACGAGTATTTGGAGCCCAAGAACGCGAGTATGATCTGTGGTATCTCGACTTTCTTTTGGGAAGATAACAGGGCATACACATAATTTTTGAAACAGGACCAGGCTGAAACCGACTTCAGTCGTCCACGACCCGATATACGATAACAAGGCATGCTCACATTGGTATGTAGCAATAAACGTCGCCAGGAATGCTGAGCTCCGGATAGTTCCCCAGGCTGCCTTCCAGAGCATCCTTAATGGACTCGAAAGGAATGCGTTGCGCTTGAACAGCATCATTGGTATCAGATGCAATGCTCCATAAATGGGGAATCCCCATTGAAATACGGTCAACAAACGCGGAAGTGGCACTGCCATGCAAGATTCGACCCATGGATGAACAACCCCACAGGGAGGGTATGGTGGGCCAAAGTCGGGCGGTGTAGCAGTTGCAAGCGCCTTCCTTGCCAAGATAGCAGTGCGATTTGCAGCTGCGAGATCCTAGAAGGTAGCGTTGGGATCGCTCACACTAATAGCAAGGGTCTACATACCTCGCGTGCGAGTATTTCGTCGAGATAGGCGATGTTGAACGCCCCGGTGCGATTTATATCCCGTATCATTTCTATCGCGGCAATGGGTGCACTAGATGCCTTGACAAGCCTGGAAGACAGTTAGCATGACAGTGCATGCGTTAATTACTTATTCACACCATGTAGTATATGATCTTGGAAGTGTCTCCGGCCGAGAAAAAAGCGCATACACGATCTGAACAGAACTAAGGAAGGTTACGGTCTATGTTCTCGTGATGTGGAGAAAGAGATGCACCATAGAGAAAATAAAAGCAGACCTCCATGTGGGATATGGATCCCTCGTTCCGACGTGAACGCATTATACGACCCCTGAAGCCCCCTGCAAGACACTCAGCAGACCGATCATGGTGCAAGGCCGATTGGGGACGAACCGAACGAACAACTGCTGTGCAATGATCAACCTCCGCGACCGTTTCTCAAACATGATCGCCGCGCCTCCGGCGATAGCACCAGCGGCCACCGCGTGCCATCGACGGGTCTTCTTGCGCACCCACTGTTGGTGCGCTTGAACAGAAAGCGACAGCCGTGGTTGTCGTTCGGACAGCGGGATTTCGAGGGGCGTCACGAACCCCGATTTCTCTTCCTCGTCGTCTTCAAATGGGGAAGGCAGAGGGCTTGAGGGTGTAACGGGAAGGACAATGGGAAGAGCATTCAGGATCATCTTGTATAGCGCCACGAAGGAACCTAACGTTCGTGAGATCATTGGCATGGATGCAGAGCAGGACGACGCACCCAACATGCCAGCAAACCTAAACGAATCCTTCCCAAAGATGGCACGGCGAATTAGCACAACGCGCATCTCCCTAGATGAAAGCAAGTATGACGTGAACAGACGGCAAGACCCCACTCCAGAGATGAGCGCCTACTTTGGTACCTTGCCAAACCGGAGCGTCGCCAAGACAAGGTTGAGACCAGCTCGAATAGCGAATGCAATAGCGCCGGCTCCTAAGAGAAGCGAGTGTCAGAACGAGAAGCGTGGTCGAGGGTTGGTTGGTACGCACGGAGGCCGCCCCGGCTGGCATGCTCCACACATTCCCAAACGTCTGCAAGCTCGACGGCTGGTTCGCCTCTGTCGCGCCAGATTATCTTGCGGGCCCCTCTGAGCCGTTCTTGGTGGTTTGCGAGGGCGACGAGGTTCTCAAACGAGACGACTGCGCGGCGTGGTGGGAATCGGATGTAAGAAGGGACTCGGGACAAGGATTTTTTTGGTTCGTCGCCAGGGCTTGCCGCTTTGGCGAGTCTGTCGCCGTTCCGGAGCACCATGGAAATGTGTTGCGGCTAAATGTCGTCAATGAAGAGAACGTTGCAGTGGGCGATAAGAGACGTCCGGATCAAAAAAGAAGATTTGACTTATGTATAAGAGGCCCCGTCTCAAGTATGAAACAACAGAGGCACCAGTACTAGTACTACCGATCACGGTGTTGGGGACGTGGACAATAAGCATGTCCCCAACGAATCAGAATCACACGTGCGTCAGGTGCGCATGAACAAAACAAGGATATTGTTTCACATCATCGTACAACATCGTGTCATGCTGCATCTACAAGAACGAAACATCAAATCAGCCAAACTCGTTCGCACACAACAACCGACAAGATCAGACAAAACAAATGATTCCGGATAGACTAATATCCTCATCGAACGAAGCCTCCGTTGAGGGAGTCTGGATTGTCATCCCGTCCACGAATGCCCAACGTCAACTCACCTATCAACGGTTCTTGAAATAGTCCAGGAGGACGTGCAGTCCCTCGCTCTCCACACCATAGTCCTTGACGACCACACACGAGCACCCAACGACCTTGCGCGGGTTGCCCTCCTTGTCGATCTTGCACAGACCAGCCCAGGTACCGAGCACCTTTCCATCTCCAACCTTGATCAAGTTGATTTTGTGCTCGGCACAGAGGGCCTCGATGAGCTTGATGTATTCGGCTTCGGTGCACGTCTCGACGAGCACGCAAAGGTGAGCCTGGCGCTTGTCCAGGGCCTTGGCACATTCGCGCAGACCACGAGCAAGACCATCGTGTACGAGCGCATTCTTCAGAACTTGCTGCAGAGAGGATGGGCGATACGTGTAAATGGAGAGAGGTAAACTACATACCTGAAGCGCTTCCTCGACGGACATTTTACCCTTTGGCGCCTCGCCAGAGACCTCGACCTCGGCAGCCGGGGCGTCGACTTGAATTTCATCTCCAGCGTCAGACATCTTGCTTTTTTGAATGGGATATGTGCGATGTCTTCGTCCGCTCTCGTTGATGCTGAGAACAATTAAAGTTTGCCATCCTACAAAGTTATCGCTCGTTTGAATCTCCGCTCGGCATCTTGCGATTAGGAAAAGGCAAGTAGCAAGTGCCTAACTAAACCTAGTTAGACAAGAACCCGACAGTCTGACATGGTTCGTGTGTCCTTGCAATCATACAACCCAACCAACTCGTGAATTATCTCGCTTATTAGAGTCTCGCGTTCGTCAACGCGCTCGATTGCAAAGAACGTGCGCGTCTATTGTCCTTGCTCGACCTGATCAACCTGTCTGAACTCTGCTCAGCCCACAGCGACGAAATATGGGACATCGTTTGGACAGCGAACGACACTGTCCTCTCTGCTTCTGCCGACGGTACCATCAAACAATGGGACTCCACATCGGGACAGGTCTCCCTTGCACGCCCACCGCATAACCTCGCGATCGTTTCTCTCTCCGTGTCACCTAACGGTCACTCGGCGCTGTACAATGGTCTGGATGGTACGACGTGTCTATGGGACCTCACATCAGACAAGATCGTTGGTCGGCACGAGAGCTTCGACCGTTCGGTCGAGGGCGCAGAACCCTGTGAGTGTTCATTCACGGCCATGCATGTCTCCTCGACTAACCTTCAACAAGCATGGGCGGTCTCGCTCAACCCCCAAGGTGGAACATACGCTGGCACCAGTGGGACCGGGAACGTCAACATATACTCTGCATCCCCCGACTCGTTCGGGGCTCGCCAGGCCGTCTTGTCGAGCGGTCGAAACAAGCACGGTATGGCGTGCAAATATGTATGTCTCACATCATGTATGCGTCTCCGCGTGGATACTTTTTGGTAGATACACCTTCTCTGATCGGTTGCTCACTCTCTTTACAGAGCCCAGATGGCAAACGGATAGCACTCTCGTCCGAGTCTGGACAAGTCTTCATCTTTGATCTCGAATCTGGGTCCTTGACGACCAGCTACACTTCCCATGCCATGGCCGTTCGCTCGCTTGCATGGTCCTATGACGGACACGTCAGTATTATTCTCTGTTTCGGTTTCACGCCGTTTCAGCTGAGACATCTCGCAGTTACTTCTCACAGCGTCGGATGACAAGCGGCTCATCCTGCACGACGTTCGTTCGACAGCTTCGGGAAAACCGGGTTCGGGTGCCGTCGCGACACTCACTGGCCACTCATCCTGGGTGCTCAGCGCAGACATTTCTCCCGAGGGCCGTCTCGCTGTTTCTGGGTGTGTTCCTCTGCGCAATGACACGATGACGTTTCTTACGTGTTGTCTAGCTCTGCAGACAAAAGCATCAAAGTGTGGGACCTCGCCGCACGCGCAGCCGTGTCCACAACCCAAGAGTCGGGCGAAGTGTGGAGCGTTGCATGGCGCCCAAAGCCTGCACCACCAGGCTCCGCAGGCGCGTTCGTTAGCGGTGGGCAAGATGGTCTTGTCAGGTGGTGGCGATCTGCTGGCACGGGTGTCTAAAACGAGGAATGTTGAATCATTCAGTCTTGTTCTTGTTCTTGGCAGGTGTACGACGATCGCGGTTGAAGATGTTTTGTAGACCCCCTTGCTTGTGGAATCAATTTCGACATTCAATGCGCGGATTGAGGTGGAACCTTTGATACACTGGTGCCGATCCAACCGTGGATATCATGAGTGAACAAGAACTCAGTCTTTCTCTTTAACGCATGGATCTGTCTCACCTCAGGCGCGAGGTCCTGTGACAATCATTGAGCCTGTTTCACGACCGAACGGGAGATCATCGATCTACAGGCTCCAAGTTCAAAGCTAGACAGGGGGAACACGCCTTCTGAGTCATTTCCACCAAAGTGTTCTGACCGCTGGCCAGGAATCCACGATCCACAAACGCTCAATTCACCAAAGACGGATGTTGTCATCTATTGGCGATGGGGATCGAACAGAAGTGATGGTCATTGTAGGTCTTCCTCAAGTCCCCGAGTAGCTTCGTCGAAGCCGATACTGAACGAGCGATCAAAGGTCGTGGAGGTCGCGAATACTGGTATGTTTCTGTCTCAGCGTGCGGGACCACAAAAGGGCATACGTTCCATGCCCAGACCACCATTCTGTGTGACGACGCACCATTCCCCGAATGTAGAATCGTTCCAGAGCGTCTCGACGAGCAGCCTGCGCACCAACGAATGACGAATCATACCCACCACGCCTCGCGCGCCGCTTTCAAACTTCGACAAAACACCGTCGACTTGACGCGGACCACCAAGCAAAAGGCAAAAGGAAAGCGCTCCATTCTAGATACGACCTCAGACGTCCACATCAGCTCTGATACAGGAAGTACTCTGTCCCATACAGCGTCGCACACGCCGTCGCACCCGCGGTCAACGCAAGGGGAAGGGGATGACGTGGTGCGCGGAGCGATTTGCGTGCGTGAACGGTGAGGTAGATGAGTGACCAGGCTGTGTGTGCGCAAGGGCGGGGTGGGGTAGGGCGAGGCGGACAGGGTGTGCGTCGGACGTTGGGCGCAGAATATTGAAAGTGCTTGTCAGTTTACGAACGCGCACGACTCGGCGTCACGAAGAGAGAAGACACACCCGTCGCAATTCCAGCCCCGTTCCGCGCGTCCCCCGTTGAGAACGCCCACGTCGCGACGCCAAATGCGAGCGAGAACCCGACGCGGTGGAGGTAGGGCGGGCAGTATGTGTGCGGTGGGAGAGCCGCTGGTGGGACGAAGGAAGAGAGCGCGACTGGAGATGAACGGACAATGGCGGCTCAGAGGTTTCCCAAATCGAGGGTGAGGAGGGACTCACAGAGCGCAGTGAGCGCGAGCGCGGGCGTTCTTCATAAAGCCATGGGACGGTCCCGGGTCAGATGGTGTTGTCTGAATGGAGTGGCAAAGAAAGGAGACTGAACTTGGATCGGGCGTAGGGCTGCAAGTGGGCGAAGGTGCCCGTTGCGTTCGTTGACGTGGTGTCGCCAGTTTTTGTGGAGGACGGAGCTTCTTGTTGCTGGCTCATGATGGTCAAGACGAAAGAGTTCTATTAGCTCTACATACTAGGTCTTCGCCTTCTTGTTCACATTGGCGTTCAACATAAACGTACAACATTGTCCAACGGTAGAAAGCAAGAACATGGATACATGGGAACGCGATACATGATTTAAAAACCCAGGAGAGTAAAGACCAATGAGAATGTAACCAAAAAGAGTGTACGTAGTATGTGGTGTTCTGCGGTGTGCACTGGTATCGTGCGTATTATGACGAAACTCATAAGCGGAGTCGAGGCGGGTAAGGTAATATTTTAGGACGGTCGGCCATTGGTAGAAGACGAAAGACCACCAGAGAGAAAACGAAGAAGTGCAGCGTTCACTTCGTTGGCATGGGTCACTGTGATGTCATGGCCCGCGTCAATGATCGTTACTAGATTGGCTTGGGGGACGAGAGTTTGAATCTTGGAAGCGTATTTGTATGGAACGGTCCTGTCCGCCGTGCCCTGTAGAACACCGTCGTGAGATGAGCCACAGTGACGAGAATGGACGTACATGAATGAGAAGGATTTCGTTGGAAGAATTGGAAAGGGCGCAAAAGGCGTGTTCGAGGCCACGAATAGGACCGTCGCGGAGAGAGGATGCGACGGCGGCATTGTAATGTGGAAGATGTGCAGATTGCAGTCGAACGATCTGGCTGGGGATGAGTGAAGTGTTATAACGATGCCTAGCGTTCTCACCTCCTGGATGGAATCGATGGAGCGGGGTTCGGAATTGCTGGAACTATTAGCTAGGAGACGCATGTAGTGCTACCTGCTGTGAGCAATAGGTGGGTGGCATGACAGTGATTGTCCATACCCGGAACGGAGGAAGAGACGACAAGCTTTGTACAAATGGCGACGACATGAATTTTGCGGTGCGCGAAATGTCAGAGGACTATCGAGCACGTTCAATGTCCGACTAGTGGGGAATTAGATAGATGCGTGCCTCTATTATGCCGCCAGATGCAACGAGGGCGACTTTGTCATTAACCAAGTGAGGGAATTGGATCGCAAACGCGGTAGCGATGCCACCACCCTAAATGATGGAATTCGCTCTCGATTCCGACGAACCAACGGAATACGCACCATGGAAAGCCCGACGACGTACGCATCGTCCCATCTGATGTACTGCATGAGGAGGGCTAGTTGTGTCGTGTGAAGGGTGACATCGTAGGTGACATCCGGGGCATCAGAGTAGCCACGCCCATATAGATCTGAGGGGGAGGTCAAGCCAAGCGGCGGAGCGTGCCCGAATAGCCCACCGTAGAGGAGGACGCGATAACCCCGTGAGGCGAGGACGGGTGCGACGTCCTTCCAGACGATGGCTGGGATGGAGAGGCCGTGGATGAGGACTACCTGTAAGGCACGGCTATGAGAAGGGTGTGTGTAGCGGGATGCGGAAGTGCTCGCACCCGTGGGCCTTGCTTGGGTCCGATGAGCCAGTATCGTGTCTGTGAAGCACTTAGACTTGCTGCAGAAAGAGCAGAAGAGCGACGCACTCGGCCATGGGGGAGATGGACATAGGAACCACCCTGGTAGTAGTCTTCTGGATAGACCGACCAGGAAGGGCAGGATGGAGGCAGACTAGCAAGGGAGGGGTGTATGGCGGGTGGAGAGGGCGGGTAAGGGAATCCGGCGAGGATGTACACAGCAAGAAAGAGCGGCGGAAGGGCCAAGAGTGAGAAGACCAGCTGCCGCGCTGGCGATGTCGAGCCCAACATGGCGAGCAACGAAATGACACGATTCGTGTGAATTCGAATATTAGGGGTTGACTTACGCTCATCCACATGCTCGCCGAGTGATGCGGTGTCACATGCCATACCTTAGTCGTGGCAAACAAGCCAGCATCGTCCCATCGTGCTAGAGGATTTTTGTCATCGTAGCGATACGGGCTAACGCACGCAGGTCATCCATCTCCTCAAGGTGCTTCCTTCCACTGGTCAAGTTGACAGGTCTAACTGGCATGCCGCTTCGCCGATGTACCCACCCCCTCTTCGATATTTGTCAGAGGCTGTACAACCTCATTTCTCGCCCCGTCTACTAGTATCCAAGCGCGAAGGAACCTTCTCGCTCGACCTTTGTGACGAACAAGACAACAGTAAATACTAAAGTCCAGTTCTCTATCCGCTTGTTTCCGAGTTAGCAATCCATCATAATGGACTGTTTCCTCGGGTCAACCAGACTTCATACACCGAGTCCAGCGCACAAGCCGTTCAATCGTCATCTACGAAGACACATCATTGACGGTTTTTCCCATCTCTCGGACCACCCGCCCAATGAGGACATCCTGGCTAGAGTTACTACACTTGCCTTCCGGTCTCTTGCCATATGACTCTGTTTCGGTGCAAACCGATGCTGTCCGTGAAGAGCGATGCCTTTGCCTGACGAAAACGGCGCAATTTATTTCCACGAACGAGCTAGGTTCGGTAACATCGGAGGCTTCCAAGAAGCGTACGCGTTGCTTAAGCGTATTGCGGAACCCATGGCATGCGCTATTTCATTGAAAAATACATGCCACTAACATGCTTGTGCCCAGTATGCTGCAATGTGCAACTAGATATGTTGTCTCTGTGCCCACATATCAAAATCTGGTCCTTACATATCATTCGGCTGGCCCATCTTGTTGCCACCCCTTCATGGCAAAGGGAATTCACAAAACTACAAGAATGTTTGATGTCTTTGTAAATGCAGTTCGCAGGTCGCGAGCCAAATACAAGAGTATGGGTATCAATCATCGTGAGCCAACAACGTAGGGCCATTCATACATTATGTCTCTTCCCTCAGCTCGTCTCATACCTCATGAAGAAACACCGCCTTTCCATCGTGCCCTATTCCTCACACGGCACAATAGAAAACGAGTCGTGGTCAAGTTATCCGAGAAGTACTGGGACTTCCTCCCTGTTTGCCATACCGACGTCCTCGTGGAGACGATGCGTGATGCTACCTCGTCTGGATCCAACGCTGCTATGTACTAATATCGACGTCAACCTGTCACGGCGCGTGTGTCCTGAAAAATTTTGAGCGGGTTGGTGAGGCGCACAAGAATCGATGCGATCTAGTTGTGAACTGGGCCATCATGTCATCTCTGGACGTTCAACCAAGGGCTCATGAGAACATTCCATGATGAACGTTCGAGTCACGGTCCAGGCCTGTGATATCACGTAGATGTACTTGTAGTATGCAGCTCTTTCAACAAGTTCGGGTGTCGCAAACGCTTCGTTAGAAATCGGGAACACAAGAGGTTGTTGTAACAAAATACTACGTTACTCGGGGTGTAATAGTATGGTAGAGTCACATGACCTCCTGAGAAAGCTATTCTCACGTGACCTAGTCCACGCGTTGGAGTTGGCGTTATTTGGTTTTGGCTTTTTGATTTCGCCCCTCCGTTATTGCGGAGTCTCTCACTCGCAGACATGAGTCAAGACTATCCCCCACTCGCCCTCGACGACATCGTCCATCTTATGTCTCCCTCCCCCGCACCGCAAACTCTCCTCGACGACCCCGATTTGCCACCTCGCGCGAGCAGCGCTTCCCCCGAACCCCTCCCCGAAACCGATATCGTCCAGATGCGCAGAAAGGTCGTCGAGATGCGCTATGTCGACAGAGCCCATCCTCAGCTCACATCACGAGAAAGAGAGCTCTCAGAAATGGTACGCACGTAGTGTTATCTCTCCTCTCCCGTATACGACTAGAACCATTTCCGCAGGTGCTCAAACTCACAGCGGTCGTGAGACCGGACTCGGACCAGCTCATTCGACAAGCAGAGATGATATCCGCATTGATACAACAGAGGGATCTATTAGTGCATCAATTCCAGGAGCAGCGGCTGCGGTGGGACTCTGAGAAGGACGGCTGGGCCAGGATGGCAGAGGCTCTCCTCGCACAGCAAGCTAAAATCAGATTGAACTCAGAGAGAGAGGAGGTTAGTCTCCCTTCTTTTCACTCACTTGCCACGAGTCCCTGGACCTGGTAAGATCTCCATCACCGATGCCGCGGTTGGAGTTCCTCATTCGCACACTCATGCGATCTTCAAGTTACATCTAACAACTTTTACAGGATTATGCACGCCTTCACGCCGCTGAAACGGACAGCAAAGGCCTTCGTCAACGGGTGAACTTTCTTCCCTAACGGCACGTCATCATCCTTATCCTTAATTAACAGCTTAACGAAACTCAATCCCGATTGCAAATGCTCGAATCCGAACTAACACGATTAAGACCGCTACTACTGATGCAACCACTGATCTCACGTTCATCCGTACCCCCTCCTACTCCAAATCCAAAGACTCGACATGCTCGGAGACGAAAAAAAGACGCAGCCGCCACAGAAGACGAGGATCATGGCGCCAGCGATGATGAACCCCCTCTAGACCCCTTCGACACCCCCGCACCGACGCCACAATCTCAAGCAACGCCGAAAGTCAAATCTCGTAAATCCGAAGCACCTAATAATGCCCATCCCGTTACGAACCCACACAAACGACGAACGTCTCATAAAACCACTTCGCGAGGTCTCAGCGCCGACGCAAGAGTGGAACACCTTCTTATAGCAGCCCGTAAGATCGGTAAGCATCGCGCTGGCATAATGTCTGGGATGGTGCAGCAGCTGGGGGACCAGGAGCGAGAACGCAGACGAGAGGAATCCGCAACGACGGCGGTTGCGAACACGCCCAAGACACCTAAACGTATCATGTCACATGCATATCCGCTTGAGAGTGGATACGTCTACTTGAATGGCCAGATGCGACCCGGTCCGGGCATGCAACCAGTCCCGATGTTTATCCCTGCATATCCCCATCATCTCCTACAGACCCCCAGCTCATCAACGACCGCCCCTTCTGTCGCCTCATCTGCGCAGCAATCCACACAGAAAGCAAAACAAGACGCGAAGACGAATAACCCACCAACGCCTCTCGACTCACTATTAAGCGCTGCTCGCACCATGATGCGCGAGGACATAGACGACGAAGACGAGGAGATAGATGTAGTTGGCGATTCACCCGGTAACGCGGCAGGTACACTCCATGCGCGACCCAAGGACATGGGGAGCCCAATCCCGAAACGCAGGAAGGTTGCGCCGCGTACCGACAAGCTGACTGCATTGCACGAACGTACAAGTCGAACTACGGATAATGCGTCTGCGTCATCCGCGACTGCAACTGCAAGTGGGGCAACGAACGCGGGTGCTGGGAGAGTCAGGTCTGCCTTGGATGTATTGGCCGACCAAGCTGCGGCATTTAGTACTCAAGAACAACCCACGACACTGCTTCAGTCACAACCACAGATGCAAACGAAAGGGAAGGGGAAGGGGAAGGAAAGAGCCGCCGATTCAGAGACACAAGAACCTTCTAGTTCGACCGCCAAATTACGAGGGCGGACAAGATCGAAGAGGAAAGAGCCTGAAGTGGACACACCTTCATCTGTAGCACCGCCATCCCGTTCTAGAACACCCCAGTCGGATATAGGCGACAATCCGGCTAGTTCTTCGCATATCGTACGACCACAGGCAGGCGGGTCTGCGTCAGAAGCGCCGGTCGATCCGAGTGGAGGGACGAACAGTGCCAGTACCTCTCACACGCTCGATTCGGCTTCTGCCTCCGAATGGAACCAGGTCGCGGAGAATAACGATGCTCAAAGTCCGGACGCATCTCTACATGTGGGTGATTCAGACGCGACTCCAAGACAAGGCTCTCGCACTCATACGCTGAGTGAGGAGGAATCGGATGGTACGCGTGCAACTATTGCTCAACTGAATCTAGCACAACTGCTGGTATCATCAATGCCACAGGAGGACCGTCGTGAGTCGTCACCACTGGTGCAACAGACCGAGGCGACGCCCTCTGGAAGCGACAATGCTGGAGGTTCCAATTCGGAACATACGACGTCCACTGCACCGACCAAGAACAAGGAGCTTGCCCGAGTAGCAGAGCAAGACGCTCCTGCGCCTGCACCGCCAGCGAAGCGTCAACGCAGTCCGTATGTCAAATGGAGTAAGGAAGAAGACGACCTTCTGGCCCAGGTACATCGTCACATTGCGTCTGGTCTGCGTAAGCGGTGTTGACGAGAGAACGACCCGCAGGCTGTTGCCAAGTACGGACAGAAGTGGGATTTGGTGCAAAAGGCGTTGCCGTCAAGGGGATACCACCAAGTGCGTCAGCGGTGGTTGCGTAAACTGGGTGAGTCTTGCGTCTTGCGTCTGGCGGTGAACGCGCACGTTGTGTTTTCTGAGCCGTGTTGTCTGGTAGGGGTGTTCGATAGCAAGCCTGATCTGTCGTCGATTCAGACGGCTGCGACGACGTTCCCGTCGACGACAAGGGGGGATGGCGTTGAACTGCGAGGGAACCCCAAATTGGGGTTGGCGCCGTTGAGCAGTGAGAGAGCGTTTTCGGGGTTGGTGGGACGGCCGCCAAGTTCGTTGCCTTCATGATGAAGAATGAGCGTACAGTGTGCCTGTCCTTGTCCTTGTTTTTTCTTCTTCCTGGAGGTGGTGTAATGTAGGATGTGCTCTATTTGTAAATTTCGTGGGATTTTGCTACCGTTGACGTTGTACATGTGTTGTAACTCTGCTTTGTCCAAGAATTTGTGACCTCGGGTTGCGCGACTCACAACTCTTGCCACAAGTCCCCTAGACGATCATCCGCCTCCCAGGTTCTTCCTTGCTCCCAGCGGCGTGTAATACGGTTGCGCGGCTCTGAACTGGAGAATTGAACTCATGGGAACAACTTGATAGTATCGGACTTAGACTCTGGCCCGTCGCTTATCCTCTGGCGTGGATTCAGGGTCACCGGTATATAAAGTACAAAGGGCTAGTGCGGTCGCAGTCACTCAAACCCCACTTGTACGACTAGCGCTTTATCAACGTTTTGTCACGATGTCCCCGACCGCTACGCAATTCGTAGCCCTCCTCGCAGCGACTGGCACGTCGATCAACGTGACGGTGCCGCCGCTGGGATTTCCGCAAGCACTGCAGCAGTCGTGGGCGCAGTATTCGCCATGGTTCCCTGCGGAGAGCTATGTGCCTCCGCCGACGGGGTGCCAGGTCATTCAGGTACGTTCGCTTGATGTACGTCGACGGTTGCGATGATCTCACACTCTTTGGGTTTTGTCTCTGCATCTTCCAGGTCAATCTGGTGAGGCTTCTCTTCGATCTCATCTCCGTCCTGTTTCTCCCGATCGACGGCAACCTGACTGACGAGGTGCGCCAATTTCCACGTTGGAACTTGGAAAACAGTTGCAGCGTCACGGTGCGCGATACCCTGAAAAGGCGCCTGGGAAGGCTATCCGGAAGAGCATCAAAAAGTTGAAGCAAGCGACAGCGTTTGAAGATCCCAAGCTTGCGTTTGTCAGCGAGTACGAGTATACGCTTGGAATCGACGATTTGGTTCCGTTCGGGGCTGCGCAGTACGTCTTATCTTCCTGTCTTTCAAGTTTCTATCGCTCCTTCAGCTTGCTGTGCTTTGTTCGTCCCCACTCGTTCTCATTGATCGATGTTGTCAAGGTCGTCCGATGCAGGGCAGGAACATTTCGTGCGATATGCGGATCTCGTGAACGAAGAAATGCTTCCGTTCATCCGGGCTTCCGAAAGTGGTCGTGTGATCGATTCAGCGGGGAACTGGTCTGCCGGTGAGAAAAACGACACCTAGACGGCAGAGCACGTCTTTCTGAAACAAGATACACAGGTTTTGCGTACGCGAGCAAGCAACAATACGTACCCGAGATATCTGTGATTGTCCCTCAGCGGGTGAGTCTCGTGCGATTTACTTTTCAAAATGGTTCTCACTCTCGGCCAGACAAATGACACGCTGGATGACAAAATGTGCCCACAGGCCGGCAAGTCTACTAAGGTGGCCAAAGCGTGGGTGAACGTGTTCGCACCTGCGATCGCCGACCGCATCAACGCCGTAGCGCCGGGTGCGAAATTGAAAAAGAAAGATGTAGTAAACTTGATGTCACTCTGCCCGTTCGACACGGTAGCACACGAGGCGCCTAGTCCGTGGTGCGACCTGTTTACGCCCGAAGAATGGACATCGTATGAGTATCACGGGGATCTCACTGATTATTATGGAAACGGGTGGGTGTGCCCTGTCGTCGTCCCTGCGCGATTTCCTGCTGATCGAGGGACTTCGAACTTGAAGATATGGACAGGCACTCGGGCGCGTTCAAGGCGTTGGGTACGTCAACGAGCTGCTTGCTCGGCTGACGGGCCAACCTGTGCAAGATGAGACGCAGACGAACCACACGCTTGACGACTCTCCCACCACCTTCCCACTTAACCGCACGTTTTACGCCGACTTTTCGCACGACAATGAGATGATCTCGATCTACAGCGCACTGGGACTTTTCGTGCAGCCTCACGAACTCAACCCGACGCAGTTGGATGAAGGGCGTACATGGAAAGTTTCCAAGTTGGTGCCGTTCTCGGCGAGGATGATTACCGAAAAACTGGCATGCGACGGGAGCGAGAGCGGAGGGCGGGAGGAGGGCGAGTACGTGCGGGTGCTGGTCAACGATGCCGTTCAACCGCTTGCATTTTGTGGTACGCAAGAGCACGGGCTGTGCGAACTTGCGAATTTCGTGGAGAGTCAGGCTTATGCGCGCAATAATGGGGAGGGGGACTGGGCGCTGTGTTTTGAGAAGGCGAAGGAGGCATGAGAGCCTCTGAGAGGGTCGTCGTCGTCCTGTTGTGATTGTATTTGTGAATATGTTTTGATTGGTGATCAGTACGTATCAAAGGCTCAAACAGGCAGGCTTGCAATACTTCAGTATTGTTGCGCGCCTCTTCCCAAATTCTTTTCATGCCTAATACTTGGTCGCATGTCACGGAGCAAACGTATATACCTTAGCCTTGTGATCAAATCCAGGGTTCTCACTCATCAAACACCCTATCCTTACCGTCGCTCTCGAGTGAGTCTGGCGTGCCGGTGACGTCTCCGAACGAGGCTACAAAGCGATGATAAGCTCTCCACATCTCCTAGTCCGTCGTCTGGATACTGCTTTTCGTAGTGAGGATTTGGATTCAACAGAACGACTGTTGAGGCTGAAGAGCATATCAAGGAGTCTGGTGGGAGTTCATACACGCTTGTAGCCCGTGATACGACTTATGATACAGTTGGTAGCGGCTTCTGGACGTCTTAACCCCTTCTCCAGAAGTCCTAAGATAAAAGTACACAGCAGCGTTGAGTATGTGTCTAGCCTATAGGCTGAGCAAAAGTGTTAGGAATGGGAAAGCATTGTAAATTTGAAGATACTAGTATGTCAATCAAAAGTTGTAATCAGATAAACAGAGACAGAGACAGATGAGATAGCGTGGATTGGGAGTCGTAGTAATGCGAGTGGGTGATACATGCACAAGAAAAAAAGTTTGCGTCCGTTATCGCTACAGGATGTTGAACCAACGAAGAGTAACAAGACAAAACGTTGAGATCCAAACTAATATAGAATACCAAATTTACCGCTCCGGAAGTAACATCAACTCTGCACTTGTCTTGTCCGGTGACCCTGGATCAGACGGGATGGGAGCGCCATCGGGATCGAACTCGGGATCAACGAGAGGACGCGAGTTTTGTTCGAGCCCGTTGCGATCCTCATCAGTCATGGGGTTCGGTGACGCGGAAGAGAGTCGGTCGAGGAAGGTCATGTCTAGCGCGTTATCGACGGCGTAGAAACCTTCCTCTCGCGAGGATGATGATAGAACTCGTGGGGGTGGCGACTGCGGCGCGCGGGTGACGTTGGAAGCGAAAAAGGTGTAGATGTAGGAGGGCGATGTGCTCGGGCTCGCGGCTGGAGCACGGCCGTGCCAGTATCTCGGTCCCTGAGGGCATATGGGCACTTGGGACACACAGTGAAGGGAAAACAGCCCGTCCGCGGCGGTTTGACAAGGCTTATATCGGGTTC
The DNA here is from genome assembly GCA_038090315.1 of Xanthoconium stramineum. Classification (NCBI taxonomy): domain Eukaryota; kingdom Fungi; phylum Basidiomycota; class Agaricomycetes; order Boletales; family Boletaceae; genus Xanthoconium; species Xanthoconium stramineum. The sequence continues at coordinate 11,586 of JBBPMO010000255.1, read as the reverse complement.
CCAGGGTGTTGCCGCTGTACGGGTATGAGCAACGGACAGAAGAGGGAATTGATGGACTTGCCATATCGCACAACCCACGCCTTCCCGAACGCATCCACACGCACTGCGGATCATCCTGACGACTGTACGGCACTCAAAGTATGACGCGTCCATGGGTACGACAGCAGATGTCGCCTCATCTTTTCCAACCCACACGCTGGACCCATCACGACGTGAAGCCCGCAAGTGAACCACGGCCCCGCATCCATTCGTCCTGCATGGAGGGTCACGATGTCGACGTAGACTGCTGTCCGATGGGATCGGAGGATAGGATGGGAGTGGAGACCGGACGTAGAACGGTATTTGTTGCACAAGCGATGACGAGGTCTCCTCTCCGCCACAGTAGAGCGTGTATCCGTATGTCTCTGGCCCGGACACAATGGATCTTGTCTGTGGAGGAGGGGAGGATGAGTCGTAGCCCTGTTCCCAAGCTTGCGTCGATTCGTCGTCGTCGCTCGGAGGCTCAATCCATGAGGGTGTTCTGGCGACGACGACGGTTGGGGGTGTTACTCGACCGTTTTCATGGCGCTGTGGGTTGTGATCAAGCCTCATTGCGCCTCTTCTCCGCAGCCTGGATGCTTCGCCTGTGCGTACGAGATCTGAGAGGACAATGGAGTCGTCTGCGTCCGTTGGTTCTACTTGGTCTGGATATAGCGGTGGAAGGGGCGGAGAGCTGCTTCTGTAGCGCATGGGCATAGTGAGCGTCAGTTATGATGGTTGTGGTACAACTTGCCCTAATCAAAGCTCATTGTGTTAAGTAAGTTGGAGATTACGTCATCGAACCCACACCAAGTTCCTTCCTCACTCTACACAACAGACCGCGCTCCACATGCGGCCTGACAATCCAGCGCTTGCAGTGTGTCCCATACAACGTCCATCATCATCCTCATTCGCCAGAGGCCCGGATTCAACGCAATGTCGAGTCACGGTGACTTGGTTGTTCTCGTCAGCATGACTCGGAACTGACTTGGATCCCCGTTGCACAGCCATGATTCAGATCGTGATAAGACAGCCTTAGTACTCCGGGTCGAGCCCCACAAGCTTGCTTCGGTCACAACCATCGCCAGCATGTCCACACCATCCACCCAAAATACTCCGAGCGCCGCGGCCACTTCTCAGATCGTGACGCTTCCCGCCATTCCTGAGCTCTTCGACCCCAGCTTCCTCGACGTCCTCGTCCCAGCTACCCGTGATGCCCCAATACTCGTTGACGTTCCAGAGATTGCGCCCAATGCCATGATGGATGCCCTGCGGTCCACCGCACACCAAAAACGCACAGCCAACAACGCCCCTGCGTTCAGTTCTACGCTCGTGCCTACCCTCGATGCATACCTAGGTCTTCGAACTGGCATCTCTGGAGAGAAGGTCGATAGCTATCTCGAAAATGCATGGGCAGTGGATTCAGACCTCACCCTGCGGATCATCTGGAGCACGAGGAGTATACACGACGGCAAGGGAGAGAAGGAGCTCTTTCATCGGTGCGCTCCTTCATCCTATTTCGCGCCCGAATACTGATGCCATCGTAACAGCGCGTTTGGATGGCTGTTCGAAAACCATCCCCGTACGGCGATCACAAACCTCCATTACCTGGTCGACCCTGTGTGTCTACGACCCGGAAAGGAAGCGGAGAAGGAAGATAAGAAGAAGACGGGCGCGTCGCATGGGTACTGGAAGGACTTACTTGACATATTGGCCTTGGCCACTCTCGACGAACTGAGACCACGGGTACCCCTCAATCCACGTGCTAATTTCTTGCACAACTACGATGATGGAAAGTCTCGACCGGCCTTCAAGAACAACCAAGAGCAGGAAGAGTGGTCACGAGCTCAGCGTATCGAACGGTCTCGTCGTGCTTACGACCGCCTCAACAAAAAGCTACTTGATGGGCGTTATCGCGCGCTCTATGTGGCAGTTGCCAGGTTATTTGCAGTTCAACTGGAAAAGGACTCTCAAGTCATGGACCAAATCGCCGCCTTGTCGGCCACCGCGGATAAAGATGTCCGAATGGCGCTCATGCTCTCTCTCACTCTCACTTCCAAGTGGGCGCCAACACCGGGTGGTTCCCATGACCGCGTCACGAACATCTCGTCCGCGATTTGCCTGCTTCTTCACCGGGCACGAGTCTCATTCCCTATCGCTCACCCAATCACGTTCTCTGTCGCAACGAGCTTACCGGCTTCAGATATGCACCTACTTCGCCATGCCTATCAGAAGCACATCCTCTCTCGCGGGAGACATCTTGCTTGCATTCCGGAACCTCTGATGTCATCCAATCGCTGGTCAGAGGTCATCTACTCCCGAGTTCCATCCATCTGCATGAATAGGAACAAGGAGAGGTTTTTCTTGCATGATGAGGAGAGATTCCTGAATTACCTCCAAGACGTCGAATCGGGGAAAAAGCAGATCAGCGGCGCGACACTCCTTCCGCACGTTCTTGCCATCCAAGCTGTGCAAATATACCGTCAACAAGGTCTCGCACGTGCAGATACCAAACGCCCTCTGGAAAACGCTCTGCGTGAGCGACAGCGCCGGCTTGCCGAAGCCCAGATGAGGGTCGTTGACGCTCAGTGGGCTACGCTCGTTGCACGCCTTCGGGAGTCTGGCCAGTTGGATAATTGTATTGCGGTCTGTGACGTGTCTGGGTCTATGGGATCTATTGGGCATACTGGATTAAATAAGTCCCCGTTCGACGTCTTGCCCATTTGGCCTGCTGTCTCCCTTTCCCTCCTCGTCGCACGGTTGGCCAAGCCTCCCTTCAATGACTCGTTCATCACCTTCTCCGAATCGCCGGAGTTCGCCACCGTCGACCCTGAATCCGATCGCATTTTTCTCGGTGTAACAATTGACAGCATGAGCCACGCGCACTGGGGAGCAAATACAGACTTCAATGCCGTCTTCCTCAAGCTCATCCTTCCTCTCGCCGTCAAGCACAGCGTTCCGAAGGATCAGATGATCAAGCGAATCTTTGTCTTCAGTGACATGCAGTTCGACGTTGCGGACAGCAAGCGCGCCACAAGTTGGTCGATGGGTACTGGTGGTTGGTTCCGAACGGCTCCAGACGCTACGGCAGAGTGGAAGACGAACCACGACGTGATCGCAGAGGCATACGCGAAAGCTGGGTATGACGTTCCCGAGCTGGTGTATTGGAACTTGTCCAAGCCACGAGATGGGCATAACATCACTGCACCGGCGACGGGCGAGAGGGAGGGGGTGGCCTTACTGAGTGGGTACTCTCCAACATTGCTCAAGGTGTTCATGGATGTCGAGGAGGAGATGGATTGGGAAGTTCTTGATGAGGAGGGGCAGCCTCAGCCTATGAAGTCGTCTTTGACGCCGGAGGAGTTGATGAAGAAGGCGTTGGGCAGGAAGAGCTATGATGGGTTGGTTGTGATGGACTAAAACGAGGGCCGCGGATTCCTGGTACTATGCGTTACCCCAAGAATAATTGTTCATTACTATCCCAGTACTTGCGTATGGACTTAGGTTCATCGAAGAGCCCACTGCGCCGGACGACGGTCTTGGTCACGCTGCCGTTCGCAAGGCATTGCCATTGCCACCAGCGAATACGCCCTAAAGAAAGCATTGCGGAGTGCGAGTGGCCGAATGGTTTGTTCTTGGTCAAGACAAAGGGGATGAAGTTCTGAGATGTAGGGCGAATCACTAAAATTTGTATTATTACTCTGTTACAAGTGAAGTCAGTTCAGGTCGTGTGCAATGTGTCATCTCCCACCCTCTTGTTGAAATGTTACAGGAATTGTATATCTCGCTGGGGACTCGTCACATCGATAAGGAGTTCTAGGCCAAGAGTACTGTCCAGCACGGGAAAAAATAATAGTGGGAGGAAGAACAGAATCTTGTCTTGTTCACGGATCAGGATAAGTACTGGTTCGCATGGATATAAAAAGCCGCAGGACACAGAATGGAAATACAACATAGGAGAAACAAGAAAAAGCACTACACAAAAATGTATTATCGCAATTCGACCCATTGGAGCGTTAGATGGTCTGGTAACCCCCTGGAGCACGTGAAGGTGAGTATCTGAAAGTGAGGGAGGGCAGGTTGATTCACGTACATATCCGTGCCTGCCAATCCCCACTTCCGGTGGCTAAAATATTGCCTGCGGGATTGAGGTCTACGGATACCACTAAGCAACATCAGATCCGCGATGATCTAATTTCTGATCACCCACCAGAATTCTTGTGGCCTTCGAGCATGCACTGCACAGTTGCAGAGTGTGAGTCCCAGAACTGTACGCTACGGTCCTTGGACCCTGAAACAACCCACTGCCCATCGTGTGACACGGCAACGGACAACACGTAGTCCTGTCGAACACAAGGTAAGTCGACGGCCGATCAATAATCATCTAACGCACCGTATGGCCCACGAAGTTCATGGTGCACTGACTGGCTTTCTCTAAGTCCTTCTTGCTGTTTGCGGTGGCATCCTTTCGTGCGGCGGCATTCACCAAGCCACTTACATCCCAATACTTCAGCGTCTTATCCAAACTGCCGCTCACCAAACCCTTGCCATCGGGAGTGAAAGCTACGCTGTAAACACTATCTCTGTGACCCCGTAGTTGCTCGATCAGCAAGCCAGTCGTAACGTCCCAGATCCGGACAACGGTATCGAGACTTCCTGCAGCGACGAGTTGGCCGTTAGGTGAAATGGCAACTGAGGTCACCCCTGCATCGTTATTTAGTGAGTCGGGATCATTGATAGTGAGGACTTTTGATGAGCCGTCAACCATATCCCAGATCCGCACTGTTTTGTCAGCCGAGCCCGAAACAACCAGGCGACCGTCTACTGAAAAGTCGAGAGAGTAAATCTCTTGTTGATGGCCATCAAAGGCATAGCGTATGCGCTTCTTGTCGATGTCCCAAATCTGTGAAATGAATTCAGAGATCTAAGCATCCGCAAAGTGTCACTTCTTACTCGTATTTGCTTATCTTCGGCGCCTGTAGCCAAGTATTTACCATCAGGACTGAAGCATACGCTGCGGATATACAGATCCCCAGTTTCCCCGGCGGTCTCGTCAGCGAGGACACTGAAGAGTATGTGGAATGACTACTCCAGGATGGTAGAGCAGGGATATTTTTACGCACCACGTCTTCGCGCTGGTTTTGGTATCGTAGATCTGTGCTGTACGATTGCATCCAGTTGCAAGGAACTTTCCGTCTGCAGAGAATCGCACACAGCAAACGACACTGTTATGCACGAATCAGCTGCAATCCTGTATTGCCATAAGACGAGGCATTGCATTACCTCTCATGCATGAGGGTGTGTATCAATGCCACATCAAGCACCCGCTTTACTTTGGGGTTAAAAACTGCAAACCAATCATTGCCATTCCTTTCGTATCCACGATGCGAAGATGGATCCCTTTTGATTATCTACGAATAGGAACCATTAATCAATAAAGCATAACGGATATGATACAACACACACCTCATTCGCGTCCATCGAGGAATCTTCCCACAATTCTTTCAAAGTTTGTGCCTTGGTCCGCTTGATGAGGAGTTCCGCCCAGTTTGGAGGATCAAGAGACAACGCATTCGAATAGTATCCTATGGCCTCCTTATAGTTCCTTGAGTCCATCGCGGTGTCACCCAGTTGTTCTAGATGCACGACACAGTGCCCTCGGAAGACTATTAGTAATGTTTGAGTTGGTTCAGTTGATATTGCTAACGAAACAGAATTGAAGTAGTTGGTGAAGAACGCGCTGACAATACATCTGAGATACAGCCATTCTGGCAGTGTCCGCTGCCGCACTCCCACGCTCAAAATGTCCGACCGAGTCTGATCTGATAGTAGGGCTGTCAACTGTATACCGTACAACCCGTATGTACGGTACCGTCATACGGGTGCCGTACCGTACCGGCCGATGATTAGTGAGCCGACTACCGTAACCGTACAATGGCCGGTAGTTGACCGTATATACCCGTATTTTGACGGCCGTATACGGCCGTCATACGGGTCTTGAATTTTCATTGCTCATGCTCCTCGTCCTCACCCACCTCACCCACTAACCCTCTGCATGCGACAACAGCAATAGCAGGACAACGATGTCAACATCCTTGCCCTATCTCCCCATCACCCTCACCGGCAGAACCACGGTTACGGGTCTGCAATTCACGCAACAATGATGGCAATGGGCGCACCCTCGCCCTCTCACTCTCCCTTCGAGTTGCCGATGACACAACGACACGACAATGTGATGATGACGCACGCGCACTCGCCCTTTCCCTCTCCCTCACCGACGACACGACGAAAGTCAACCCCCCACCCCCTCCCGTTCGCCTGCAAACGCGAATGCAAACGCTGAAAATGTGTTTGTGTTTGTGTTTGTATGCAAGCGATCATGGGTGCACCCTCGGACGACGGCGGCCGTCTCCATCTCCCAACTGATATCTGCGGGTACAGCCTAACGACGACAAGACGAACGATGTGACAACGGCATCAATATCATGCCGTCGTCACTGTCCGTGTTCCCCTTTACTCGTGCTCCCTCGTCGTCTTCGCGCGCTCTCACCCTCGTCCAACTGTGTCCTCTCGAGCGCAACTGCTCGTCCTCCACCCTACTGAGTCCGTTTGAGCCCGAACGCTCGTCTCCCACCCCGATCGCGTCTATTCAAGCTCCAACGCTCATCCTCCACTCCAACCGCGTCCCCTCGAGCGCAGCCGTTCATCCTCCACCCCAACCATGTCTATTCGAGCCCGAGCGCTCGTCTCCAACCCCGACCGCGTCACTTCGAGCCCGAACGTTCATCTCCCACCTCTACCGTGTCCATTCGAGCTCGAACGCTCATCCCCCACTCCAACCGTGTCCCCTCGAGCGTAACTGCTCTTCCTCCACCCCAACTATGTCTATTCGAGCCCGGGCGCTCGTCTCCCACCCCGACCGCGTCTCTTCGGGCCCGAGCGCTTGTCCTCCACCCCAACCATGTTTTTTCGAGCCCAAACGCTCGCCTCCCACCTCGACCGTGCGCATTCGAGCCCGAGCGCTTGGATCACGCTCATCCTTGCGCCTGACAACGCGATGACCACGACGACGACGCTGTTGCCCTCGCGCAAGTTGCAACAATGTCGTCGTCGTTATCACCCTCGTCCACGCTCGCTACCTTTGAGATTGTAGAGTACATGTGTTAACATACAAATTTATACAACTGTTCTATGAGTATTCTACCTGTACAACTGTAAGAACCTGTATACCAGCTGTATTGATTACCATACCGTACTGTCAAAGGACCTCAAAATGTAAGTATGGCTAACATACAGTATGGTTGACAGCCCTAATATTCATGGACCTTCCAAATCAGTGCTAATGGCATGAGAGGGACCTCCAATGCCACAGTCTGTGCCATTTGAAAATGAGTCACCACTCGTCTTGTTGAAATCAGCACCTGCTTCAGCCTTTCCTATCATCCCACCTCTTATTTCACACCTGCAAAATTCACCAACGATGGTGAGAACATTCAGTCTGATCTCCACATCCCCAATCAGCTTGATGCCAAGCGCAGAGGCAGCTTCCTTGGCAGACATCTCCGACTTGAACACTGTTCTCTTGCAATCAGGTGCAACACGGAAAATCGTGGTGAATGCAACGATTGGGAATCGATAAGGGTTAGGACTACACTTATCAGTTATGTACATTTTCATATTAAAAAAAGGGGACTCACTCTAGAGCTGTATACCGTTTCGTGAGAGACATTGATGTCAGACACAATATTTCTAGTGTGTCTGTGAGCTTAAGTGAAGCATAGTTGCCTGTAAGACGGATGTCTTGAAGGACACGACCATGAAACCTCGAATCCCCATCCTCTGCACCTAAGACATATAGATTGTCGTATATCCCTTCAGACCTGTTATCAGCCATGCCACAATTGCGCCAAGAATCATGCTGGATTACGATGAGGAATTGGTCCCTATAAGCAACGTCAACTGTCATGGAAGGACAAACAACTAGATTATTGCGAGCATACTTGTCTTCCTTCAGGTTTTTCACCTTGAGGTGAAGAAAGTTGTTGTGCTGGTCTTTCACGACAACTTTCACAGCGGTGACGACCAGATGATTCCACTTGGTAGGAGGAGACCGGACCAAACCATACCAATCCCTTACCAGCGTCCAAACCATTCTTGGTGGCGGCGACACATCAAATAGTGCTGTATTTGGGTGTTCAAGGGAGAGAGCCGGCCCATTGGTTTGCGAGCTCGTGGGTAAGGCTTCCAGAGAAAGTCCTTGTTTCCTGCTGCCAGCGTTTGAGCGAGAGAATGACAACAGCTATTCAAAGAATAATGAGATCACGATGGAAAGTTGTAAATGCCAGTGGAACATACTTACAGAACGGTTCGAGTGGTGTGTTGGCACGTCGGTCATGCCTTTCGAGCTTGAGCCCTGCTCCTCTGAGTCATGCTGCACAAGCCCCTCTTTTTTGCTCCAGGGGAGCCAGCGTCGTATCTGTAGAGAGAACAGTTAGACATAACTTTGTGGAATAGACAAGACTTACAGAACGCTTCGGATATGATGCAGAGATATCTAGGTCTCTGTCACTTGGGGTTCGGGAGGGGCCTTGACTCTGACCATGATGCCTTGTGTTATTACTTTGTAGATTGAGCGAGAAAACAAATCACATACCATGGCGGGTTGAATTGGCAGCAGATAGGAAGGCGGTGGTGAATATGGGGGAGGAAGAGATGTGTTGAGTGCGTTGAATTCCAAAGTGTCGAATTCATCATTGTCCGCCATGCTGACCGTCAGCCACCAGGGTGTTGCAAGCTGTGAATTATATTACTTGACTTAGTATACACATGTTGGCTTATGAGACCCGTAGAGGCTGAACAACCTGCATCTCGAATACTCATGGTAGTAAGTCTGTGCAAGCACTGATCTCCCCGCCTTTTTTGCCTGGTCGATTGGTCGATTGCATCCCATGGCTTTGGTTTGGCTTCTGACTTTGGTCTGCATCCGAGGACGACAACCGCCACATCGACTCTTCTGGTAAAGCCAAGGCTCTCTTTGGTCCTCCCAATATCAACTAGCTTTGATGCTAGACCGCTTACTGCCTTCTTTCTCCCCGTCGGTCCACCCTGTACCTTGTGCTCTTTACTAGTATGTCAATGTTTGAACTGACGCCCGGCCTGGCTCTGAGTCAGGCCAAAGACAATTCCGCATCCCCACTTCGCAGGCTTGAAGGTAATTGGGATACTTTGCGTGTAGGGCTGCGCATGCTCTACAGCAACAGACGCTTCCGAGATCATCATGATCCACAAGACGTTGAAGTGCTTATGCGTCCTGGCCCATCGTTGATCGAAAGATATCCGATCTTGAAATACGTTCCATTCTACGCGGGCTACTTGGAGACTTAGCGCCAAGAGGAATCGAAACTCTTTCATGATCAGCTGGGACGTTTAGCAAGGGAGCCGGTAACACGTATTCACATGTATTCGTTTATTGACCCTGCTGTAGAACACGGGTGAACCTGGTCCATCCTTTGCCAGGTATCTCCTCGAGAACCAAGACACACACAGACTTTCATACGACGAAATGGCATACCTTGCGGGTTCTCTCTTCGGTGCTGGTTCAGACACGGTGCGTATTCGTGAGTTGAGTTCGTCAAGAGTTTCGACTCATCTTGGGCAATAGACTGCCGTTGCAATCATGGTCGTTATATTATTATGGCTGCCGCTTGCCACCCTGAGGCTCAGGATGTCGTGCAAGATGAATTGGACAACATCATTGGACGTGACAGGGGTGTGTACTTCCCATGCACCGGGAATGAGTATGTGCTAACGGTGTTTGCCTAGCTCCTATTTTCGATGACTACGATGTTCTCCATAGCGCCACGCGTTCGCTGGTAGGACGTGGAGAACGTACCTGTGATGGTGGCGGCTTCGCCAGCCAAAAGGCCACGGTCGTATGCATTGCTAATGTGTCCTGAGACTTGTGCGAGACGGCTGGCCGTTGGAGAAACGAATAGTGGTAGTGTGGATAGGTAGAGGATAGTGAGAACTCTGGTGTTTATGGAATGATGTAGACTCGGGCTGGACCATGGGCCACTGCATCGCAACTCGCAAGCTTGATACCTTTGGTCGAAGTCAACCTAATGGAAACATGTACAGTAGATCAAGGTTTGTGATTTTATTAATGAGATCTCATCCTCGCACGTGTCCTACTACTTGGGTCCACCCATAGTCATTTAAAGACAGAGACCAACTCTGGAAATCGCTCGAGTTCGATGGATGCGACAACATGATCGCCACTCGATACTCATTGACCCTCGGCGTACTTCGCCATCATCTCGCGAAGATGCACCTCATCCACGATCCGCAGGCTGAAGCAAGCATCAAAGGGTTTAGGATGTGCGATGACGCCGTCGATGAAGCCCTTGTCATCGATGGGCGAGTCTGGGTCTTGCGTAATACGGAAGGACCACAGAAGCAGCGCCGCATTGATGAAGATGGAACGATTTGCAATGTGCTGGCCGGGGCAAATGCTGCCCGAGCAGCATCGTGAGCTGGCACAGTGGCAAGTCAAGAACTGAAGTGGACTTACCGCCGGCCGAATCCGAAGCTGGGGAACTTGAGATCATCGCGGACTCGTCCGTTGCTGTTCAACCATCTCTGTGGATCGAACTTGTCGGGGTTGGGATAAACCTCTGGATCACGAGAAATGGCCCTATCCGGATTCATGAGCACTTTTGCGGACGTCGGTCTTAATACCATATTCACCAATGATTTCCAAAAACAATGGCACCTTCAGGGATACAAAAATCCTTCTACGAGGAATTAAGTAAACCCAGTTGGAAACGAATCACCGCAAACTCACGTAAGGAATGTCCGTCATTGCGCGATGAGCGAAGCCTGTAACTTCGTCAAAACCTGCAACAACTCAAAAACCAAAGCGGCATACCCAAGGTTGTCACTGGCCTCCAGCGGAGACACTCGAGCATGAAAGCCTGGAGCTGATAGAGAGCATCATAGTCATCGAAGGTCGGAGCTAAGCAAACTCCGTTAACAGATACTCATGCCCGGTGCGTGGGAAGTACATACCCCTGTCACGTCCAATGATGTTGTCCAATTCATCTTGCACGACATCCTGAGCCTCAGGGTGGCAAGCAGCAGCCATAATAACGACCATGATCGCGACAGCAGTCTATTGCCCAAGGTGAGTCGAAGCTCTTGACGTACTCACGAATACGCACCGTGTCTGAACCAGCACCGAAGAGAGAACCCGCAAGGTATGCCATTTCTTTGTATGAAAGTTTGTGTGCGTCTTGGTTCTCGAGGAGATACCTGGCAAAGGATGGACCAGTTTCACCCGTGTTCTACAGCAGGGTCAATAAACGAATACATGTGAATACGATAAAACGCTTCTTACCAGCTCCCTTGCTACGCGTCCTAGCTGATCATGAAAGAGTTTCGATTCCTCTTGGCGCCAAGTCTCCAGGTAGCTCGCATAGAATGGAATATATTTCAAGATTGGATACCTCTCGATCAGTAATGCACCAGGACGCATAAGCATCTGGAATCGCTTCAACATTTTGTGGATCG
>JBBPMO010000254.1:0-33629 GCA_038090315.1 Xanthoconium stramineum | reverse complement strand
TTGGTGCAATATCTCTTCCGTTACTTGCAGAAACTGGTGCCTGGATTTCCGCGACCCTCGGAAGGGAGAATACAAGTCGGGCAGGGCGTGCTTACCTTGCGCGGAAACGTCGGGAACAGCAGCTGGCTGAAAAGGCGGAAGCACACGCGAAACTCTGAGTTTGTAGAATGGAAGTTGAATATGGAGCGTGCGCGCAGTATCATTGACGGAGAAATTTGTCCCAACAACACCCTGGACCTTATATTTCTTCCGATTTCATCGGGCTGACAACAACGGTTCCCTCATCTATCGCTGTCTCACAATGAAATTGTACAATCCTTGCAATGTTTCTATGCTGTGTCCGAAATTTGTATGGCGGTCGTTGGCTTGAAGTGCTACACCTTGTTCGAGAGTTGATCCAATGCCTCATTGACCAATATCGCAAGCCCAACATCATCTTTGGTGGCACCTTTTCTGCGTTCTTAAATAATAGAATAACCAGACAGGACTAGTAAAATTGGAATCAACGCACATACACCTAATGTTTGAAAGTGTAAGAAGGCATACGTTAAATTTATACATCCAAGTGCATTATGATATCATATTCCTCAACTGTCCTTCATGTCGGCGCCCGTCGCCAAATCAACTGCGAGGAAGGGAATCGTTATCCACATGGAACAACAATGTGCCAACCTTCCTCGCTTCACCCGGTCCCTCAGGTCCAGGCAACATCGTCAGCTTGGTCTGCGGACGAAAAAGCAGCAAGTACGTTGACCCCCCAAAGTGGAACGACCCGATTTCGTCCCCTTTCTTGATTCTATCCCCTTCCTTCACCTTCACCCTGGTCGTCGAGATCTCCCCGAGACCAACACCGACAAAGCACATCAGTCCAATGTCGGCGTTGTCTGACTCGATGAAGATCAGTGCCCGCGTAGAGATCGCGGTCACAAACGCTTGCGAACGGGAGATGACGTCTAAATCAGGATCGTCGTCCAGACGCGCGGCGTAGTATGTGCCAGGGATTCTGTATGTCTTGACCACACGTCCGTCGACGGGACTGTGCCAACGGTGATAATCCAGCGAGCTCAGCATCGCCTGGAAGATAGTCCCTCCGACAAACAGCGGCGTGAGCGGGTCAAAGTTAAGGATATCGTTGAGTGAGTACGGCATCTCCTTGATCCAGAACTCGTCTGTCGCTTTCACGTTGGTGGAGACGCGGTACGTGATTGCCTCGCAGGCTGCGTTGATGAATTCAGGCTTGTCGGGTAGAAAGGTAGGACGAACGCCTTCTTTGAAGCGCCTTCCGAAGAAGTCATCCCATGACTTGAAGCCCATATGAGGGTCGTCTGGATCGCAGACCCACGCCTGCGTGAAGGGTACACCGAGGCGGTTGGCTTGCACTCGCAGCGCATCAGGGCTAAACCAACCACCCTCTGTAGAGACCAAGACATTGCGAGAGGCAGGAGAGACGAGGAACTTGGTCCACTCTTCAAAGATCTTGTGGAAAATCACATTCACTTTCGGATTAGTGAACGCGCGGTAACCAGCCTCTGTGTTGCAGAAAGGAGCGAGGACGCCGTACATCGGGACGCCGCTAACGAGAGGGCTGGTGTAGCTATACGTTGGTGCCGCAGTGATGGTTTTGTCGAGGGCAGCGAGGAGCTCCGTATAGTTTGTGATCTAGTGACCATGAGTAACGTCAATACGGTGAACCTTGACGATGCTAGCGACTTACCGAGGGTTGGTTAGGTCCGGGATGAGGTTGAACTTGTGTGAACATTTCGTGGAAGTCTCTTAATAGACCAGCGTCCTCCTCGATCAATTTCTTGAACTCGAAGACGACAGGAGAAAGCTGCTTCTGCTCAACCTGACGAGCATACGTGTAGACACCATTCTTGATGAGCCGAGCGAGCAAGCCGCTTTGGAACCGCCAGATAACGTCGAGCCATCGGGCGATGGCACAATAGTATTCAATCTCAAAAGTCATGTCGGTTGAGCTGGAATTATGAAGGGTCATCCAAAGATCACGATAACTGCAAAGGATGACTCACAACAGAACTAGAAGACGGCTGATGAGGAAACGAAAGGCAACGGTCGGGACCCATTTTATTGTGGAGAGGTTATGCTGCTATCTATGGCACCAGACCTGCACGATGGCAAATGGTCACAAAGGCGCCATGTGACGGTAAACATCTTCTGGCTCCGATGTGTCCGCTGCAGGATAAACGATTGAGAGACTGGAGCCTGCACAACTTCTCGTTGCAATCTCCATGGAGGAACTGTATCTCATAGGGGGTAAGTCAGACGTTAAACGTGTGACGGAAAAGGAAGATCATACAACGTCCGTGGGCCCGGGTACGGTAGAGGATGCCACAATATGCGAGATCGACTGCCAAGAAATGCGGTGCGGTCGGATGCTTCCGAGACTGACGCAAGAGGTCGCAACGGAGCAATCTCAAGATGTGCCCGCAGATTCATCCAAACATCTTCCACTGTTGTGAAAGTAGCTGGGTGTCGTCCAAGATTAGAAGGCCGCAAAACAGACGTATGGTTCATCAGCTCGAAGAGTCGGATTTATGAAACGGGGACCCCCCAATTTGAACTCGCTTCAATTGAGTGATGTTTGCTCGTGTGAACATACTCACACCATATTTCTTCTCAGCTCACCCTTTGAAACAAAATCAGTCAAGACGTATACATACAGATTTGTCGTTACTATCCACATGGGAATCAAAGATAAGACTTCAAATAGGTCACTCACCATGCTCGTCAATTTGTCCGTTGCGACATTCCCGCATGGTACGACTCAAAGTTTTGCTTAGAAGACGCAAGGAACAATGTTGAGATCTCCAATGAACTCTCTTTGCCCTGGTGGTCGTCGGCTTCTAATTGGGCAAAGAAAGGTACCGCATTAATGGAAAGCATCCCATGCAAAAATTAATGTAGGTCACCTCAGCACCGCAACTTCTCCTTCGTTGGTGCTGCTGCTGAGACGCATCTCCATCACACTCAAAGTTTTACAGTTACATATGACTTCGCCATTACGGCCAGACCACACCGGCAATGTGGCGGTCGTTATCTTCGGAATTCCTGACGAGCTGACGCCTCGTTTGAGGACGTTTCAAAAACGAATCTGGTCGTATTGACGACCATCTTCGCCGAATCCACGGAGGAACTGTCTTCAGGTCTTCCGGGACCGAATCCTCCCGACTCTTGTCTTAAAGTCTTGACCTGTTAGGTTCAAAACGCCGTTGTTGTTACCGCCGGAGCTTGGTGTCGACCATGGTTTCCGCAGTCTTCTCCGTCCGATTCCTAAGGGAAATGGCGGAGATGTTGTAACTTGCTTGCTAAGATGCTTGCAAATAGAACCTCTGGCACGAACTGATTGTGGCGGTGAGCGGCAGTCACACAATTAGTCACAGCCCACTGTCACACACCGCGCGGATTGACTGCCCTGCGGATCTCGTATGTATAAGCAAGTCAAGGCCTTGACAACTCTAATCCAGGGGCTTCATTGTCATTGGCCGAGGAAAAGCCGCCGCATCTGAAAGAGTGGACTGGCGGTCCTGCAAGCATCAAATCGAGCTTGGTCCTGAATTTTGTACCTCATGCATCGCTGCGGGGGCGTTCAGCAAGAATTGAATCAATGCACCTATAATGCGTTTCACCTTCTGCCAAACTAGAAAGTACCACTCAAGTCACGCCCGCTCTACACGACGGATACTTGACGACCTAACGAAGTATCGGGTGTGATTCAGAGAGTCGTGAATTCGCACAATCGTGTGTCGGAGACGAAGAGTATCCCGGTAGTGCATTTTACCGGGTTCCGAATCATCGATGTGGGTAGTAGACGAAGTGAGACATGCTGATGTTCGTCGCGTGGACCATGCTCGTGCGGCAACTAAGCAACACAATGAAACCAGTCAAAAATGCCATTTAATCGATGCGATCTTCTCACCTCAAAGCATAGCACCGGTATTTACTACAGGTGAGTCTTGCTCGGTTTCCTTGTATCCGTTGCACGAGCCTGCATGGTCCGTACATTGCCAAGCACTCATTCCATGTGCACCTGGATAACTCTCCGAAGAAAACGGACTGCACGCTGCTGCGGTTCATCAATACTGAGATCTGGTTGGTCGATTGTGACTCCAAAAAGCTTGTTTGGCCCGTGGTGACGTGACTGCACGGTGAAAGCGGAGGTGTCGCGTGGGTTAAACATAGCTTCGGAATTCCCGGCCCGGGGGGAAACGGACATGGATCTGGTGTCGTGCCCGCCCAATAACTATGAACACGCCGAGAGCGAAGCTTAAAAGTGCCTTGAAGGGCCAAGACGCGCAGTAGTCTCTTACCTCCGTTCACGGCGGGCACGGTTCCAGACCTCCCATTACCGATGTCCCTGAAGTTCAGCGAGCACGTTAACCTATTATATCTGCTTTGAACCAAGATGACCATCCTTAATCAAGTAGAAAAGTTGGTTCCCTCACGGATTTAATAATTGGACAAGGTGATTTGATGACTGACGTCAAACCGATCCTCCTCGGAGGCCTCGCTAAGGATCATACCCTCCGGTAGAAACGGCCGACCTCTTCGCAAAGATAAAGCTTCAACTAGAATTTTCCCTCCGGATCTCTACTAATGCAACGTGCTTGCAGAGGGTGTAACACACCGCCCCACTCGGACGAAACGCTGTCAGCACGTGGTGCATCATACTCATTTTTCGACCAACTCACCATGAGGAGGGAAGATCGACGATCCAAGTAACATATGATTTCCTCGGAAACAAAAGCTGTTCGATACAACGGTCCGGTGAGTTCATGGAACCGGTTGAAGTCCACGCGTCCGAGTCCATCGTTCACGATCGTCGGAACCGACTTCGGAGCGCCATCGTACCAATCTGATGGGGAACCATACTGAACCTTCGTCTTCGTCCCAATCATCTACCTGTGACTCTTCGAAGCTCAAGGATTGTTCATGGCAGTGTATCTACTATTTTCCGAACATGCCCTGTTGCACAAATGAGAGCTCCATAACTAATCGCAATATACAGATCAGAGACAGTAGACTCCAAGGCATACGTACATCTAAGTTCATTGTGGTATCATATTCCCCAACTTTCCTTCATCTCGGCACTCGTTGCCAAATCAAACACGAGGAAGGGAATCATTATCCACGTGAAACAACAATGTGCCAACCTTCCTCGCTTCACCCGCATCCTCGGGTCCAGGTAACATCGTCAGCTTGGTCTGCGGACGAAAAAGCAGCAAGTACGTTGACCCCCCAAAGTGGAACGACCCGATTTCGTCCCCTTTCTTGATTCTATCCCCTTTCCTCACCTTCACCCTGGTCGTCGAGATCTCCCCGAGACCAACACCGACAAAGCACATCAGCCCGATATCAGCGTTGTATGACTCGATGAAGATCAGTGCCCGCGTAGAGATGGCGGTCACAAACGCTTGCGAACGGGAGATGACGTCTAAATCAGGATCGTCGTCCAGACGCGCGGCGTAGTACGTGCCAGGGATTCTGTACGTCTTGACCACACGTCCGTCGACGGGACTGTGCCAGCGGTGATAGTCCAGCGAGCTCAGCGTCGCCTGGAAGACCGTCCCTCCGACAAACAGGGGCGTGAGCGGGTCAAAGTTGAGGATATGGTTCAGTGAGTACGGCATCTCCTTGATCCAGAACTCGTCTGTCCCCTTCACGTTGGTGGAGACGCGGTACGTGATTGACTCGCAGGCTGCGTTGATGAATTCGGGCTTGTCGGGCAGAAAGGTAGGACGAACACCTTCTTTGAAGCGCCTTCCGAAGAAGTCATCCCATGACTTGAAACCCATATGAGGGTCGTCTGGATCGCAGACCCACGCCTGCGTGAAGGGTACACCGAGGCGGTTGGCTTGCACTCGCAGCGCATCAGGGCTAAACCAACCGCCCTCTGTAGAGACCAAGACACTGCGAGAGGCAGGAGAGACGAGGAACTTGGTCCATTCTTCAAAGATCTTGTGGAAAATCACATTCACTTTCGGATTAGTGAATGCGCGGTAACCAGCCTCTGTGTTGCAGAAAGGGGCAAGGACGCCGTATATCGGGGCGCCGCTCACGAGAGGGCTGATGTAGCTGTACGTTGGCGCCGCAGTGATGGTTCTGTCGAGGGCAACGAGGAGCTCCATGTAGTTCGTTATCTAGTCACATGAGTGACGTCAGTACGGTGGACACTGACCATGCTAACGACTTACCGAAGGTTGGTTAGGGCTGGGGTGAGGACGAACTTGTGTGAACATTTCGTGGAAGTCTCTTAATAGACCAGCATCCTCCTCGATCAGTTTCTTGAACTCGAGGGTGACAGGAGAAAGCTGCTTCTGCTCAAGCTGACGAGCATACGTGTGGATACTGTTCTTGACGAGCTGAACGAGCAAACCGCTTAAAAAAATGGGGAGCCATCGGACGATGGTACCACAGTATTTAATGTCAAAAAACATGTCGGTTGAGTTCGAAGATTGTTCGTGAGAGAGTATATACCCTTCGAACATGCCCGGTTGCATAAATGAGAGCTCCATAACCAATCGCAGTATACCGATCAGTGACCACTGACTCTAGACTCCCAAGACCTTGGAGTCGTAGATGTTTCAATAGCGGCAAAAGCCGACCGGCCTACGCCGAGATGATCGCCGAGGTTTTGGGAACCCACGTACAATAAATCTGGCTAGTAACACCCACTTCACCGCTAGCCCCGGTCGTGCGACCAACAGACCAATTGTAATACCGTTCTTCCTTGACTAGCGAAACGCGTCTCGTTGACCGCCGTTGTTGAAACGTATATCCGTGTTGATTTGTATGGTCTGACATATTGGGTCGATGAACGTAGGGCGTGAGTCAGAGGCTCCTCCATATGTTCAAATGTCCAGTTCTTGATACACTTTGAATGAGCCTGAAACTACCGACGGCCGGGTTGGCGAAAGCGCGGGCACAGGCAGTGTCTGCATCTTGTCCTCCTGACGAGCCATACACACAGCCTTCGCTTTCGCCCATCCTTTTCGCTCGTGTGTTCGACTCTACCCCTGATTTACCGCCTGCATCGACATGGAGAGTTCCGGTAAGCCTGTAGTCGTAGATACTCAACTTGCGAACGTGACCTACCTTAAATTACGCACCACACTTTTAGTGTCTGTTTGTAGGCTGCACACGCAAAGACATGCACTGGTTGTACGTCGGACGAGCGTGATGGCCACTTGATCCGTATCATGGCTGGTGCGTGCATGGCTTGGCAGAACATGACTGAAAGGGTGACCGGAGTGCGATAAGCCAAGGATGACTACCGCGCGGTTTGAACTCGAGTATGATTCGATAGTTAGAAAAGGCTGCTTCTTGAACGTGTCTTGGACGTTCGCTTTCGATGCGCATGAAGGGTAACCCGTCCCAGTGACGCGCCAGTCAAAGAGTACGACAGTATTGTTTCCTTTTCGTTGTTAACCGACCTGCGAGGACGTCAGAATGATGGCCTGTGATCAAAATCCAGGGTGACTTAATTTTGGAATGCTGTCGGCGAGGAACTCGGAAGCGCCCACGGGAATTCCCGAAGTAGGTACTACATACGCAAGTAGTATGTCATCTGATTGTGACCCTTATTGTGCGTCAATATCGGAACTCGAAGACCAGCTCTAAGACAGCGCTGCGGTATTAGAGAAATGAAACAGGTATTTCCAACATCCCACAGTTCTCAGCTCTCGCACATCTTAAATATGTATGGCCTGCCACCCTCTGAACTGATTTTTGTTTTCGTAGACGCTTTTAATGCGTAGCTCATCAACCAGCACTCCACCCGCAACGAATTTGAACAATTTGTATATGGGGGAGACGCCTGGCCATAACATCTACCAGACGGACGAAAGCCCCTACATGTTGTATCGTACAATGGGATTTTAGGACGGAGATCAGCCAACTGAGCTTCGACGACTGTACGAGGGAATGAACAAGGTCTTCAATTCGGACGGCGCTTCATGTTCAGTACTTCTCCTTCTTTCTTTCTTCCTCGTACATTTTCGCTGACCTGAGCCTTGTAAATAGTGGAAGCCCGCAGACCCCCCCACTTTAGCACCGGAACAAGGACGTGCCTACACGTTTAACTTTTTCGATCTCGCCCAACAAAATGCCGTCCGCTCGCGCGAAATTGGGGACGTGCCTACACGTTTGATTTTTTCGATCTCGCCTAACAAAAAGCCGTCCGCTCGCGCGAAATTCGGTTCGACGTCCACGACGTCTTTCCAGACGAGCTCAGACGAGCTGCCCGGCCCGTCGGAGTTTGTCCAGCCCGGGCATCTTCTGAGACTGGAGACGGGACAAGAGGCGAGGACATCAAACCCAGAGAGGGGAGGTTTCGCGTTGACGGGGACCTCACGTTCAAATTCGTCGGTGACGGGAAAGTTCACGCTTTCTACAGAGCTCCGACCAGACAGTGGACGATACCTTTTCTTCCCCGCCACCCTTGGTGCAAGTGGCCCCACGACACGGCCTGAATTGTCGTCCTCTCTTCTACTCGTAGGTGATAGCGATTTCGAAATTGTAACTTTCGCAACGCTCCCACTTGCCTCGGTTTGCAGCCTACCCTCATCTTGGATTATGCCGTCTTGACTGCTGGGCATGTCTAGTAACTTGGCTCTCGCGTTCGGGAGGGTCTGTACTGTGTAGCCAAGATCCAACTTTGTCGAGTTCACTGGAATTCGCTTGTAGCGCAAACGTGCTACGACAGCAAGGCGTGATCATGTAGGCAGAGACCTCGCAACAAATCCATTAAAGAGAGTAAACCCAACCAATGACCGAACCAAATCACCACACAAACCATCACGACAAAACGAGAACATAAAATATCACGCTCGATTTTCTTCACAATACGACATGCACAAAAAGCAATCTACGCGAAAAAAAGAGACGGGACGGAACGAAGTACTGTAGCTTAGCTTATGGAGTAACAGAGAAAACACGATATAAAAAATAAGCGAAATGCAAGAGTATGTGTCATACGTTTGGTTTCCATGGTATACTGTAGTTACGCGCCTAATCGTACACGGAGATAAGAGAACGATACCTGTTTATGATAAATAATGAAACGGAAATGATGGTGTGATCCAATCCATGAAACGTCGAGAAATGGTAAATCGAATGGGACGAAGAGAGAGGAAGGATGAGGAAGGAACGTGAGCGTGGGCTTGAACGCGTGGATCGCCAGAGGAGTCATATGCAGACGAGAGCACAGCTTGGGAAGGAAATGTGTGGACGGGGGGCATCCGTACGAGTTGAGGGATCGGAGCTACAGACAAATGAACGTGGTGACGGATGCGCGTCGGGCGGCGTCAGACCGGTCGCATGCGAACAAAGGAGGCGATAGGCAGGCGGTGATGAATTCCGGTCGTAACGCGATGCACTACGTGGGATGAAGAACGAAAGAAGCCATACGCGAATAGCGATCCAAACGTGCATTCATTTGATTTTTCAAATCAGCCGACCAGGTGGAGCAGAAACACTATGTGCCAGACCATTCCGGTCCACGCCATCCCAGATCCCGTCCAACGTAGATGTGTGAGTCATGAGTACAACCTCGTGATTATCAGAGACAGTGGGAAATAACCTAGGCAAGAAGGCAGAGTCAACGGGTTGCATCATGATTCATCGATGATGGCTCATACCAAGTACAGCTTCTCGCCGCAACTGGACTGCGTACGCCACACTGTCCATGACCACGACCAGGAAAAAAAAGGAAAAAAAAAACAGATAAGAAAAGAGTCCATCAACAACGCTTCTATCACCGCAACCCAGAAATTCCCATCTGCTTTGATTAGCGCAGTATCATTGAGTCCTACCCACGAACAACTTCCATGGCGGCGCAACACAAGCCATCTTCTCACATTGTCTCTCATCCACACTCTCGTCCATCCTGGCACGACTCCAACGACTGGATGGCGATGCCCTACCGTGGCACCGTCGATGGGACTCGAATTCTGCTCGAAGCTATAGAACCCACACTCAGGTTATTTCGATACATCATGCCCGTACCCGTCCGAGGCCGTGGTCGCACGCCCTCTCCGCTGGGGCTAGGACTTGGCAAAGATGACTGCGAGTGGGCAGTGACGGGCGTCGATATGGCTGAATTCGGACCGGAACCGGTTCCTGATGACGGGAGGACCGACGTCTGCGCACCTCCTGGTGAGACCACCGGCGGTTGCGCGCGATGGGTCCCACTATTGAGAGAGAGCGTGCGTAGTTTGAGTTGGTCATGAACATTCCGGTTGTACGTCAGCACCTGACCGGGCCGCGGGGACTGCTCACCAGGCTGGAGAGCCTTGCCCGAAGACTGGTTTGGCTCCGTCTGGTCGGGAGGAGGATTGGGGGAAATATTAGCGGATGATGAGGAGAGTGGTAGTGGAGAGCTACGGCTCACAAGCCTGAGAGGGCGCGGTGCGTATCCCTGACCAGCATTTGCGTAGGGGGACGATGGTCCAGTTGGCTGTGGAAGAGTGGATGTCGCAGGCTGGGGAGGTACAGGTGACTTGGGAATGGTCAAGGATGGCCGTGGGATGCCATTGTGAGACGGGCGTGGTGTCCCTCCGGGAATAGAAGTTTTTGTTGGCCGTTGTGCAAGCGACTGTCTCGGAGTCGACGTTGGGGAAGTGGTAGGTACGCCAAGCGCGGAGTTATTGGACACTGAAGACGCATTGGAATAGGTGCGCGGACGCTGCAACCCGGACTGCGAACGGAGGCCAAGAGTGGAAGGATACTTGGCCTTCGCACCGGCAGGGAGAGGGGGGAGCACCTTGTCCTTGTTGTACACCGGTTGTAGCTGGTGGATCTCCGCACCACTCTCAGGGGTAACAGGGAAGGAAAGGCTGGCTGAGGAGGCTGTGCTGCTTGGAGTATGCGGGTCAGCGCCAGAACCACCGTTGAGGCTGCCGAGACTGGAGCGCTCAAACGCAGCACGAGTTGGGGTCACGCCATCATCTTGCTCACGGATGCCCGGCATGAGCCCAGCGCCGTCTGCGGACTCGGACACTGAGCCAGCTCGTGCGCGGGAAGCGATGGAGGAGGTGGAGTAGCGTCCGATGGAGGAGCCGGTGCTTCGTGCGCTTGCGACGCGGCTGACAGGTTTGCTTCTGGAAGGAAGACTCCTTGTTGCCAGGCTGGAACGACCAAATTCGTCTGGCTCATCTGCCTCGCGGAGGATGCTGTGGGAGATGGATCTTGCGAGGGACGGATTCGACGCGATGGAAGAAGACGAGGTACGCCGGGAGAGGACAAGCGAGGACACGCGCCGAGTGAGCTGAGAAGGCGCATCTTCGTCTTCGCTGCAATAAAGTCAAATCAGTATCCAAGAAAGGAAGAAAGCAAGAAAGAAGAACGTTCGGCAACGATCGGCACCCCAACGGAACGGAACAGGGTCGTCGATCATCCCACCACGGAAGTCGCCTAGCTACTCTCAGCGGCCGCAGTAGACGGATATTCCGTCCACCCGAACATAAAAACACCAGTCCGTGTGCAGAACCCGTCCTCTTCCTTCCGCCACTTCCATCTCCCCGCCGAGAATCACTCCAAGCCGACAACAAGCAAGACACTAACCTATCGCTCCATCCAAGCCCAGTCGTCAACCCAATACCACCCTGGAGCAATTTCCCGTCACGGTGCCTGACCCTCCTCCGCAGCGTATCTCTCGCGTCCTTGGGATGCTTCGAAGACGTGCTCGTCGTCGACATCAGCGAAAGATTCGAGGTGTTCGACGCATAAGACGACGACGACATGATGCTCAGTCGTGTCGTGTCCGCTTCAGACTGCGGCAGCAATTTGGAGTTGGGAGAGAGCATCCCATGACGCAACATCAACTCGCTACAAAGCGCTCAGGTTCAGGAGAAGCGCCAAGATAAGCTTCACTCACGGCAACGGGGTGTGCAGATCAAGACTCGAATCCGAATCGTGCCCCTCATCTTCTCTCGCGATATTGTTAACGTCATCGCCCCCACCCGATCGTGCAGCTCTCGCCAACGAGGTCTTGACTGTCTGAGAGCTCGGCACTCCATCAACTCTCTTTCGGCCCCCCACGCTCCCTTTCCGATAACGGGTGGTGTTCAGCTCACGTGACTGCGAGGGCGTTGAGCGCTTTCGCGGACGAGGAGCGGCCGATATCATTTGTGTGATTTCTGGTGACAGGGCACCATGCCTCGAACGCATGTCCTCGGAATTCTGAGACACGTGTATCGAGGACACCGAAGACCTGCTCGCTTTGTGCGGCGTGTGGGCATAGGAAGGCGGATAAGTCGGGGGACAGGTAGGACTTTGTGTTGGCGAACGGGGGAGAGGCGGACTTCGCGGAAATCGATGAGAAGCCTGGTCGTCAGCGTCCCCCTCATTGTCCGATTTAAACGCATTTAGATCGCTCATGTCGACGTTGGCTATCGAATCCTCGACGTACAGCTTATCGTCCGCACGAGGAACAGGTACGGCAGCCACGCGGGATAGGCATGAACGAAGAACGTCAGGACTATCACCCCGCGATGGACGATCATGGCTTCTTCGCACAGCGACTGATCCAGAGATTGGCAGCGATTGTGGTGCAGTACTAGGCGGGGGCGGAGCCAAGCAACCCTTTCCCATAAGTTCCTCCGCTATCGTTGCGCTCTGTTCGCCCACTGGATATATGGGATTCCGCAGAGAAGACAATGAACCTTGCCTCCCTCTGCCACGCACCGGACCGTTCACATCGATGGATAGCCGCGGACGTTGTTCCGTACGCGACTGTGACCGTTGGGATTCGGCCATGGAGAGGGTGGGAGAGACAGATCGAGCGGCCGTCTGCAGAGCACGATGCGTCGCGATGAGGTCTGGCGTGACAGAGGAAGGACCGGGGATAGGCGGGAGAGGACCAGTGGGGGGTGACGACGGAGGTGGGTTGTTGTGCGGGAACAGCATTGTAGCAATCAACCTGGGCGAACATGGCGACTTGACGTTGGAGGGGGAGGTGGGACTCGTGGATACCGCAGGACCAGCGGACGTCGACGCTAACAAACCCGTCGCAGACGCGAGTAGAGGGCTATTTAAAATAGCACCAGGTGTAAGATTGGTGGGTATGTGACTCGGTGGAGCGGGAAAGGCTTCGAGTAGAAAGGGCACTGGCGTGCGTCGCGATACCCGAGCCGCACGTTGGGACTCTGAGGATACGCGCCGGGCGAGGGCATCAACGGCGGGGGCGAGGTCTGGCACTCTGGCATGGGTGTTCGGGAGGGCGTGTGGGTTCACCATCGGGGGGAGGTCGATGACCGACGACGGCGTGTCGAGTGATATCCTCGAGGTGGCTATCGCCATGTTGTGCTGTCGTGGTCGTCGCGGTCGTCGCGGTCGTCACCGTCTACCCAGGTCCTGACGAAGTTAGGGCGAAAAAACAACCCGTGAATCAAAACGAGATGGTGAGGTGAAGCCGTGGCGCGATACAAAGGCTCCGGTTCCCACGCTCGTTTCCCTGCTAAGCGGGTTGCAACGACTTGTTACTGACGCGCTCGGACCAATCGCGATGCTGAGCTGGATGTTTGGACGTTGACAAGCCACGAACATGTCGTGAAACTTGTTATGTCGATCTAGAGTGCAGCGTCAGTCACTCCCCCTTCCATACTCCATTCCAACGTCCCAAACGAGTCACTCCGAGCGCCCATATGGGCGTAACACGACGTATGCAGCACAACAATAACGCAGACCAGGCAGTGCCGCAGGGCGATCCGACTGGCCCATCGTGATCACTGTGGCGTTGCAGAAGCCTATCACGGCCAATCCATGCCACTCAACGTCCCGCCCTTCGCGCCCTGTCGTCCATCCCGCCGCGTATGTCCTAATCGGCACCCGCGATGCCACAAGCGGGAACCGAATTTGCACCTGAGCTCTGCCGTCATACCATCATTGCTACCAGTGCCACTTTGGCCACTGGCCACCCAACCATGAAATTCCCATCCCCCGTTGACGCCTGCTGCATAAGCATGACATCGGATCTTAGCTACATACATTTCTTTGGCAGTGGCACGAGCACTTCACCATTACAGTTAATCTGTCACTACTGTCCCCACAGCGTTGATCAAATTTCCAGGTTCCTACACCATCATGTGCCCTCTTGAACCACACTCAAAAGTGGGGCGACTCTTTCAACCTTGCGTCTTGCCATTACCGGTCGCAGCCCCATGGGAGCGAAACCTTGGCTGCGTCGCTCCCCATTATTGACATGACTAACCAGTTACCAGTGTACGGCTCCGCATCACTTGCATTTCACACACCCCACTTGACATTGACAGCACCGTGGCGGGTCGTCTATGGCGTTTGGCGAGGTCGTTGCTGCCGAGAATACGAAGTTTCTAATAGCGGTTGTTCGGGGTTTGTTCTCAATGGATGACAGAACCTTTTTTTTGTCTTTCAGAGCGAGCTTGGCGAGTGCATAGCGAGAGCTGTGCAGGCGTGTAGGTATGACTCAAGTCGCCCTCTTTACATTTGACGCTTCAGAACACTACAGACGCCCGCGTTCTGACGGCCCAGTGTACCCAAGGATACACCCTAGGCGATGGGCGCATGGCGGGGCATTCGCGGGAGCCTCAGGGCATACATGTGCCACTCGACCTCGCTTGCAAATTAAAGTTGCGATCCTGCGTTCCAATCGTGCTTTTTCTATGTCATTACGAATCAGGGCTCTGTCGATCTGAGCATGCGACTGATAGCATGGCTGGATCGCGTCCCACGTACAACCATGGCCTACAAGAGACTCACGACTCATGAACGTGGATGACGAGGAGACCCTTTGCTGACCTATCTCGCGACTACTTTGCCTCGCACGAGCCTTTGGGACTCACTTTTCCTCACGTGCTCTTGGTGAGACGTGACGGTTCTTGTGCACGCTGTCATTTTCGTCTGTCAGGCACGACGTTTGTGGTGCCTGCATTTCAACGCTTGCGTTCCACGTGGCTGTGAACCTCAATAATTGTGGGTTGTTTGTGGTCGAAGTTTTTCTGCCGATGCCGCTCACCAGAGAACCCATGGTGGGATGCATCCATTGTTCAATATGGTATCGAACACGTCGTCTGCTGAACTTGTACGTTAAACACATGGAACGTGCGAAACAAGTTCCAAAGATGCGCCAGCTTGTTCGAGGATGGTCGCGTCTCTATCGGTGTATGTATGTTTCGATTCGCTCTGTTTACCTTATCTCCAATCCACCTCCATCCCCACCTCCATCTGATTACTCATTACCAAGTACTCAGACGACATGCATTAATAATATCACTCTCACTGCTCAACGCATCTCACGATGCCGCCCATCCCAACGCCACGCACGTGACACGCGAGCATGTCACCGAGATGAGGACTTGTTGAATCTACATCGAATGGCACGACGACGACAAAGCGTCATTTGGTTTGGAAACGTGCACGTACTGCGGCGCAGCATTCCGTGGAGCTCGTCTCCTCGTTCAACGGATTTTCTCATCGCGTACATGTTGTTCTTGGCGCTCTTCGAGTGTGATCAGAGCTGATCAGAGTTGAATCTGAGTGTGTTCGCATGCTGACAGGCTCGGCTACGAATAAACACGACGTCGAGCCCACGATGATCGCGCTGCTTCGGAATGAGTCGAAAGCACCGAGCGTTTACTGGTCCTACACAACGCTGTTGGAAAAAGAACGCTAGGTACAGCAAGTTACAGTGCATACCTGCAGAGTAACAAGCCCCCATCTCAGTTCGTCAAGTTCTCATCATCGGGTCCGGAATCACATGCAAGGCTACTACTGCATGTTGGAACTCCGTCACCGTCTCACATGAGATGCATACGCGCCCTCGGGATCGTTCCTGGATGCCACATCTCCACAGTTCCAGCTTCCAAGAATCGACACGTGGCGGGGTTGCTCACTCATTGGCACGCTAGCGGGGCCCGAGCATGGTCCACTCGGATCCGAGTCGGTGCCAGTGTGAGCATGCAAAGCACACCGTGAGTGACTCGGTTTTCGAGACGTTTTCAACCAGCGCTATTGTTGAAACGGCGTTTTTCAGTGTTCACAAAGCGACATCGTGTTGAAGGCGGTCTTGAGATCTTCCTCCGATCGTCACACGATGCGCTGTCACCTGGAAGACACACCGCGATGATGGAAAGCACAACATGATTTCAGAGTCACGCACAATTGAGAGGGAGCCTTCTCACATACACATTGTAACATTCTCTGCAAGGCGGGTCTCGCGTCGATGACGAAAACAGGTTTAGCCATTGGTCGTTGGTATGGCGCCGTCGGAGAAACACCGGCTACCTGCCCCCCGGTCCGGCATACATACTAATGTCCTATTACGCCGTGACCATATCCGGGCCGTGGTGCGCCCTGCCGAACCGCGACGACGCCTCCCGTTCTTGCAGCCACTGGCAACCATATCACTGCGGAGTGCAGGGACCAAGAATGAAAATGCCAAGAAGAGTCGGAGGAGGGACCTGACCGAGCGCTGCTGGACGCCACTCCGGCTGAATCCTCGGGCGAGCACCGTCTTGGCGAGCATCCAGTGCGGTGCGTTCAAGCGTCGCTCGACTCGGATCAACCGCGCCAGGGGGGACTCTCAGCACGGGTAGTCTCTTCCGCGCGGATGAGACGTGCCGGAACATGTTATGGTATGGACCAACTCCACCCCAATGATCTTAGGGGCGCGACGTTTGAGTTTATGGCTCTGAAACGCTGCGCACGTTTTCGACACTGTGTGGTGATAACTGTGTCAGCAGCCAACCATGTCTCCCTGAAGAGGCGGGTTCGCGTGTCTTGACGTCATGCTCAGAGCTCGAGGTGCATATGGCGTCCGTTATCTGTGGATCTGGCTGAGGTATTTTTGCGGCCCAGTCGGGTCGCCGGCGCCCGAACGAGCGTCCTCGATGCCTCCATCGTGGTCATCATCACGATCGCCGTTCTACCAGCGCGGGGGGGCGTAAGGCGGTCCCGCCGTGGTGGCATGCATCGTGGACCCCATGCCACAGCGCATCTTGCTGCGGAGAACGCAAACATGTGTGGTCAGCGTGTTCGTATGCAGGATTGGTTCCGGTAGAACGATGCCATTCAATTGCGTGTGATACGATACGAGTGCCCATCCACTCGAAGCGCCGAATCGAGGTCGCCCGGGAGTCCACGGGATTAACCAAATCAGAGCGGGGTGATCGAGTACGAGGGTGATATCAACCTATGATATGATGGGTAGGCACGCTGATATGAACGGGCAGGCCGGGGGCCGCGTATCTGTGGTTCGACACCGATCAATGAACACAATGCAATGTGGTGTTCACACTGTCACGTCGTGCTGGTGTGTTGGGTCGCCGCAGAGCATTGCATTGTACGTGTCTTCGCCGCAGCTGCCACACATCTGGTTCTCATCACAATTTGCGAAGCTGTATCCACGATCTACACGCGCATGGGGCGTTCGGCGGATGGCAGGCACACGGACACTATCTTTCTTGGTACCTATGCCATTCGCTGCACCCTTGGCATCACTCTACAGCATGCCATGCTGTCGATACCGTCGTTCGCGGACGTCCGGACGTCGATCGCGTCACGTCGGACCGATCGACGCGCGTGTCCAAGTCGATCCGAGCACGCGATGCCACTGGACAATGATATAGATAATCCTACAGGAAATCCCGGTAGGATAAGGGTAAGATGTAATCGAAAAAGTGGGCGCGATCGAGTGGCATACAAAGATGAAGTTGTGGCCCGAAAGTATGGACATGGGCGGAGAGCGGTTCCGCAGCCACGTCCATGTTTAATGATTCGCTTCGATGTGGCAGAGAAGCCCGCCCAAGAATGGGTCACAGAAGCACGGCATGGCCAACCTCGTGGTGGGGTGGTCGTTCAAGCGTTCGAGTTCGGCAGACAGTGTGGAGTGGTGGCGTCTGGCCACTCGGGAGTAAATTGGAACGACAAGATGTGGGTAACACGATCGGTGATCGATGATCATGATCGTCGACATAGCGCTGGACGAGAAGGAGTAAAGCAAGACCGCCGAGGGTCGCGACAAGTAGTCCCGGGCGTCGAAGGGGATAAAGCCTCGAGGACCATATCAAAACCTGATCGCACGTGAAAGCGTCAAAGAAACAGGGGGCGCTGGGCGTAGTCAAGTGGCTCGAGACCTTATCGCTAAGAAACACGTATATACAGGCGTCATGACAAGTTGGGTCCCGCGGAGGTAAGCACGACTACCCGGTTCACACGATGCCGCATTCGGATACGTTACTTGTCAGGAGAACTTCGATTCGTCCAAGGGGTTGGGTTTCTAGAATCATGTCCGAGTTCTTTGGAACAGCCCAGGCCCTTTTTTTTTTTCGCTTTCGACATTTGGCTGTGTGGTTGATCGGCCTCGCCTGGCCGTATGGACGTGGCGTTGTGCCAACCGGGCGTTTGCGAAATCGCTCCGCAGGGTCTGAAATGTTGAATAAGTGGCTTGGACCCTGTTATCTGGTTCGTACTTGGCTGCGCCCAATGCCTAATATGTACCGTAGCACTATGCTCGTTACGGCGTCCAAGGCCGGAATGCTGCAAAGTTGAATCAGACTGACCCTTGACGATGGTCATCCGCCGAGGACCCTACGCTCCGATGCACGCACCCCGCCACACGGGTATGCAATAAGATTCGACGATGACAATTTCTCTCCACACATCTCTCGGACTTTGTTACGGTGGTCCCGACCTCGTAAAGAGGGAGCCGACGTAGACGACGCGTCGCAACGACGATTGAATTGTGAAACACGTTATTACATGCGTGCGACAGTGCCATTTGTGATGTCGTGCGGATGTCGCGGAAATGATTGACCAAGCTTAGACGTCCGCGAGGCACGGATTAGTCGAGCGAAAAGAGGTTTCTATAGAGAAAGACAAAAATGGAGAGGGAGGAGCTTAAAGGAGAGAGGCGGGCCACGTGGTGTACCCGTAGCGCTGGGACGATCCAAATGGGGGTTTCAGACAAGGTTCTAGTCGTTCGAAGACCGGGGAGAAGGTGGAGATGAAACTAAATGGATGGATAGCTTGTAGATTCAACGTCATGGTTGCTGTTCGTAATGCATTCATCGCCAACGACGACCCCTACACTCAGCGCTGACGGCGTAGCGAGGCCGACTCATCGCAAGAATTGATTGCGCGAGCGCTGGACGCTTTCCGGGTTACAAATTGGGTTGACGTAATTATGAGGGACCGCAAGAGCAGCTGCGGGTGCGGGAGGACCCGGTGAACCTGGCTTTTGTTGACGTCTTCTCCGGTCCCTCGCATCTACCCCTCACCGCCGGGAGCAAACAGATGCCGTTGACGCAGGGTGGGATGCGCTAGATTCTCCGATAATCGGAGAAAT
This sequence comes from Xanthoconium stramineum, assembly GCA_038090315.1. NCBI lineage: Eukaryota > Fungi > Basidiomycota > Agaricomycetes > Boletales > Boletaceae > Xanthoconium > Xanthoconium stramineum. The sequence continues at coordinate 14,290 of JBBPMO010000254.1, read as the reverse complement.
GGACTCGGAGAGTCTCGACCTGTTTGTGTGCAATTGCACACTTTTTTGGCTGATTTTCCTTGATAAGTCATAGTTCACATTCCGTCAACGACGCGCAAAAGACGTGTAAGGGACCGAGGATGACGCGTCAGGCTTTGTCAAGTGAACGGGTCGCGTAAAGAAGTCTGGTTATGGGGTGGCTGCTGGACGTGTGGGAGTAAGGGCATGGCATGATTAGTAGTTAGTTGATCACGTCGTTAAGCGATGTGCTGGAACCTACATTGTCGACATAGTCAACGCCGGTGGATGGCAAGCTATCATCCAGGGATTGGTAAGAGGGTGTTGGTACGGTTCGACACGTGAGGACAACGTGGGGGAACCCGGGTGCAATGTGCCAGGTTGGAGGACACTTTGTGGGTGTCCCTGACCGTCAGATCCGGATATGGCAAGGGCAGCTTCGATCGACACACGTGCCCGCATGACGACGAAACGCACAGTGAACAAGACAGGTCAAATGTGGACAAGTCCCTTTTGAATTTTAGGTTGGGTGTGGTGGGCAGGGACACGCCTGGGTGGGATACAAGATGGGACCCTATCCGGTGGCCCCTCGGACTGATTGAGTCGATGTTACTTTCCTGCTACCAAGCGATCTTGGGAAACAGCAGTGTACGATGTCAGGTTTTGTATTGGGTGACGAAACCTGGTGCGCGCTTCTAATGACAGCGATGAGTCGCAGGGTGAGTGAGAATCAGGGTGGAGATGAGAACTTGAACGGGTGGTCCGGGAAACGCAACCCAGCACAGCTCCGTGCTGACCCATTGCCTCCTCCTCCCTCGTTCACGTTGATTTTTGAATGGTGACGGAGTTTAGTACTGTGTGAGGTAAGCGATCGTCGCAGCAGGCAAAGGAGCACCATAAGTTGGCCGTATCCAGATCCAGCATGTCCCCGCTCTCCCCCTCTCCTCTCTCCAAATGACCTTTGACCTCTACGCTGACCGCTTCCCCATCCCAGACACCAAACCATTCTTCCTTCCCTCCTCCACGCCGCCCTCCGTCAAGTCCGAGTCGTCCTCCTCGCCCCTCACCGACCTCTCCCCGTCCCCGATCCACTCTTTTTCCTTTTCCTATCCCATCCCTGCCAAACAAGCCCTCGTCGCTTACAACTCCGCGCCCCACGACTTCCGTTTTGGCATGGCACACCCACCAGACACCTGGTCCCTCAAACGGACCCACCACAACCCCGCACACGGCGCAGCCGTCCCCCTCGACATAAACGCACTCGCATTCCCCGACGACTACGACGACCCAGACGAGCTCAGCGACCTTCCCGGCTCCATCTCGTCCGGTGCAGCAGCACATGCCACACAGTCTGAGCGCATCATCCGCCGCAGGAGCAGCAAAGGCACATCTCCTCCCGTTCTGTCCCTTTCACACTCGCGCTGACTTGTCTCCCTTGTCTCAGCCTGCGACCAGTGCAGAAAAAGCAAGTGCAAGTGCGAGCGAGGCTCGGATGGCGGCGCCTGCAAGAGCTGCGTCATGCTCGGAACGCGTGAGTCACTCATCTCTCTCATTGCTCGTCCTCTCTGACCAACGCAACCTCCCATCGGGACCGACCAACCCACTATCACCCTTCGTACATCCATTCGATTCCTGCCAATCTCACGTTACCGCCACTCCACGGATCTGTTGCCCCTGTGACCCTCATCTCAACGTACACCTACGTAATGCACCACACGGCACTTGGTCAACTCGCTTACGCTTCCGATTCTTCGGCCAACATCCGCATTCCCTCCACCATCCAATGTCCGGCTTATCGTATGTCGTATTATTCGCTCCACCTTCAATCCCTTGGTTGTATCGTTTCACCCTCCTGGCGTCTTTACCTTGATGACACCTAGCATGTACTTTCTTGGGTCCCTCACGAAAACGTGGACCTCCCAAGGGGTACATTGACGCCATCGAGGCTCGGCTGCACCAGACAGAGGCGCTCCTCGGAATTCTCTTAGCCGTGGAGGCAGAGAGAGCCGAGGCATCAAACAGTAACGACACATCTGGGAAACGTGATCCAGTCACCCCAGAAAGGGAAGAGAGTCTGGAGAGTGTCCTCGCCATCTTGAGAAAGGTACGTATCCCATCCCGTCTTTGTACATGTGACATCTTGCGACCTGTCACATAGGATACCCTTGCGAGAGAAATTTTGAATCGTGTTGACTCGTCGCCATATGGTGTCAAGGGACGCAAGAGCGGCAACATGAAGGCGCGGCCTCACGCCCATGCGCAAGAAAATTCAGGAAGCGGCGTCGACCTCCACTCAATGCAGTAAGTATTGATGACGCAACATTGTCCCTCTGGAAGCTGAATTTACTCTTCTAGTCCTTCAAACGAATGGCAAGACCGCGTTACTACTCTGCTGGCTTCTTCCCTTCAATCACAGGCACACACGCGACAAATCAGCCCCTCTGCCAACACGATCTCGCTGAATGATCCTCGTCCCCCGCGCGTTCTGCAAAATCAACACCCTTCTATCCATCTTAATGAAGGGGATCACGTTCGACGACAACGGCGACGTGTCGATGATGATGAGAGAGATGGTCGTAGTTCCTCGCCCAAAGAAGTCCCATTGACGCGCAATGGCAGTCCGAATGCGGGATATTCACCTGTGCAAACCAACGCCAGTTGCGCGTCTGGCAGTGGATATGCCTCTGGTTACATGGGCACAACCGCCGATTCTGACAGCGAAGATGATGTCGTGGACGCTGTTGGACAACTCAGCTTGAACGAGGATGAACAAGTTCGGTACCACGGCAAGGCAAGTGGGTTGTACCTGTTGGGCATCAACACAAAAAAAGAAGCGAGAAACGAGGGCGGGATCTGGTAAGCGGTTGCTCGCGTAGTTGTTACCGGAACCTGCTGACCTCGTTGTCGTCCTCCAGGCGTTTTCCCAAAGCACGCGTATGGCCCCCACTTCCCACTGCAGGGGATGCGCCAACGTCACCCTCTTCGGCTATCGGTCCGTTCTCCGGCATCCCCCAAAACAAGATCCCGACAAGTGCTGGTGGTACCAAACACCTTCCACTCACGTCCGCCGCGCTGTATGATAATCTGGCAGAGTCCTTGCCAGATTTGCCGACCCAAGAACACTTGTTAGAACTCTACTTCACGTACGTTCATACCGCATTCCCGATAATTCACAAAGATGCGTTTTGGGAAGGTTATCGAAGGTAAGACTCGTGCAAAACCCGTGGACATTCGTTGAGCGATTGTGAACTTAGCATGCAAAATCCACCAACGGACACACCTTCACCCGCCTCTGATCGAGCCCAGGGTGCAGCAGGTGGCTCGCCGGCCCCATTACAGGGCAAGCGACGCCATGTCTCTCCTCTTTTATTGCTTTCCATGTTCGCTATAGCTGCTCGTTATTCACCATCATCCCCTCCACCTCCCTCTGCTCGTTCTTCCGCGCCGATGTCTCCACATCGTCCACAGAGCACTCCAATGTGGACAGCAGGAGACAATTTCCTTGTGCTAGCCAAGAACTTGCTCGATAATACATATGCTTCGTCCATGCCTTCCACCGTACAGTCGCTGCTGCTCCTCGGTTACCGGGAGATTGGCATCGGAGCAATGGCACAAGCATGGGCGTACACGGGAATGGCCGTGCGTATGGCTCAAGACCTGGGCATGCATAGGGCCGCCGATGGATGGGCTCGCGTGGGTATGGGACGATTATTCGGCGTGCGCGAATTGCAAGAACGAAGGCGAATTTGGTGGGGATGTATCATTTTGGATGGCTACGTGAGTGCGTACATTGGGCGGCCTTTGGCTATCTTCGAGCGGGACTACGATACGCATCTCCCTAGTGTTGAAGAGGTGTGTCCCTCTCTCTCGATCAGGATGATATCTGACCTCTTCCTTGGTAGTCAGACGAGCAGGAGATGTGGGCACCTCATCCTTCCTTACCTCCGGATACGAGGGGACACGAGTATCGACCTGGGACCGAAATGACGCCACCCGTTCCCGGTCGCATTCTATCCTGTTTCACTGCATCTGCAACACTATGTAAGTCCGCGGTGCGAATCTGCGAAGCGCTTCTTTTCATGCATGACGTACAGCCACGATTCTATCCAAGATCGTCCAATCGATTTATGCCATTCGCAACACATCTTCTCGGCATGCAGAATCCATTCTTATCGAGGGGTTGCTGGACAAATGGTATTTCGAACTTCCAGAGCATCTGCGTTTCGAGTTGCGGTACGACTCGATGGGTAACTTGAGTACGATGGGCACCGGAAAGTTACCGTCGCCGCATATATTGACGTTGCACATGAAATATTGGTGCACGGCGTTGCTGTTGCATCGGCCTTTGTGAGTGCTTTGGTCGTACTTGTCGTCGTCGTGATGATTCACCGTGCGTACTTTAGCATCCGGCAGATGTACCTATCGAACAAGCAGTACGTACAAGTACCTCAAGGGGAATATTCATCTGACGGCTTTCCTAGTAAATCGGAAAATGGGGAGGACGCTGACGGCCGTGCCACGAGCAAGAAAAGTTATGAGCTCTGTGTCGGCGCAGCAAACCACATCGCATCCATCGGTACGTTGCATTCCTCTATGCACAAGGCTCCCATGATGTTGATTGGAATTCGACAGTAACCTTTTACCACGAAAAATACTGCCTTCAACGTGCGCCCGTCTTTATCGTCTTCTACGTGTTCACTGCTGCTATTATGCACGTCACGACTTGTAAGTATCTCAACACTCATGTTTGACTCTGGGTCTCATGTAAGCTGTACAAGTGTCCGTCTACCCGGACGACCCACAAGCGCGAGTGGGGCTAGCCAAGTGTATGGACGCCTTGCAAGACATGGATGCTGTCTGGCCCGCGGCGCTCCGCGCTTACGAACTCTTACGTGACTGCGATCCATTGAACAAAGACACATCCAAGCAATTCAAATACGGACAACTTGTCGCCCGTCAGAGCGGCCCAGAACGACAGAAGCGCGCCGCAGAGCATGCTGCGGACTCGGAAGACGTATACCAGCGCTCACAGCTGCACATGCCCTGCCCCAACGGAGGTTCTCTCGCCCCGTCGCAGTCCTACGCCCAGCCATGGCGCTCGACGCAGTTTGCTTCGATACCGCAGGAGACAGGGCCTGGGCAACCGGGTGACTTTCCACCGACGTCGTCGATACCGACAGGCCAGCCCTCTTCGTACTACCCGTGGCCCTCGGACGGGGCTTCGTATGTGCCGTTTCCGGGGACGTTATCTACGTCTGTCTTGCCCCAAATGTATAGCACGGGTCTGATCGACGATCGACGCCTACCTTCCGGCTTGACACCGTCACACCACGGACATGCGCGGCCAAACGGGCATTCCGCGGGGCCGGGGGACGGGGTCGGGGCTGGAGGTGGGGGGCAGGCGGGTTATGAATCGACGAGCGGGGGACGGTATCCTCAGTATTGGAGCGATTATACGTCGTTTCCGCAGATGGGGATGGCGTATGGACAGGCGCCGGGCCCGGGATCGCAGGGACAAGACGGGATATTTATGAACGGGCAGTATGCGGGTATCTATGGTGCGTGATGGGTTTGTTTTGAATGGCGTGGGGCTGATTGGGGTGTGGACAGATAACCACCCGCCACCCTCGTAGTGCCTCTTTGAAAAGGACGGGTTAGATTGTGTATCGAACTTTTCTTGGTTGGACCAGTATTAATGTGTGTTACTCCCCCTTTTCTCCTCTCGCTATGTCGCGTACTGTTTTAATTCCTTCAGAGTGTATGTATTGTACACTAAGTATATCTCCCTCGTCATAACGACTCGGATTGTTATACGGCTCGTTTGTTTTCCACTCATTCTTGTACGGATCCATGGCCTCTGTAGTTATCGCTGATTTGGGATTCTCTTACGCTAGCGCTTGGTAGTATCATAGACCTCATAATTCAGACACCCGTTTCCTTGCAGTGTGAGAACTTGATGGCAGGTGGTCGCGATCACACTTCCAGTGGAGCCGAGACCGATGCCTCGAGGACGGGGTTCCTAACAAGTCATGAGAGTGGGGGTTTTGATAACACCAGATCGACTCGGATATCGAGACGATGATGGGCAGCACGAGTGGCGGGCTACGCGATCTGTTGTCGTCTGTGGCGCAACAGGTCGAGTCTCATCTTTACCCACCATCATCCTCGACATCGACATCGACGTCAACGTCGACATTATCGTCGCTCTCGCCGCCGGGATCTCGCGTTGGACGACGACGAAGCCGAATTCGAAGTTGGATTATTCACGACAAGGACAAGGACAAGGAGGACGCGAGTCGATCGGACGGTGGCGATAACTCGTTGCATTTCACGGACTCGTCCGACGACGACTTTCACGACGCCGTCAGCGGTGTTGCGACGAGCAAGCCGAAGAAGGAGCGACGTAGTGAGGTCCACGGGACACTTTCCGCGTCTGGCGACGCTCAAGCTCAAACACCACCACCTCAGGGCCACGCTCACGCTCACACTCGAACTCAAAGCGCCACCCGCACCCGCACCCGCACCCCTACTCACGCCCGCGAAGAAGCAAGACCAGAGGCGAGGATGCAGCTCACCCCCGACGAGCTCAGGGAGGAGGAGACGGTCGACATGTTGACAGGCCTCATGGGCGACGACTTTGACCGCGAGGTCGTCCGCCGCATTCTAAGAAAGTACGGCGGGGACGTGGACAAGGCGGCTGGGGCGCTCGTCGAGGGCGAGCGCGGGGAGGAGCTGGTCGGGCAGCCACTGTCCAGCGTTGGCCCGGGCCCGGCCCAGGGCCAACAGCAAAGCCACAATCACAACCCCAATCAGATTCAGATTCAGACGCAGGGGTGGCCTGTGCCGGGTGCGGGGACGGGCGGGGTTGGGGCCTCGAGCTCGGGCACGGGCACGAGTGGCGGCGTCGGCGCATCGGGTTCAGGCTGGCCAACGACGTCCTCGCAAACGCGCACGCACACGCCGATCTCGCAGTCGCAGTCGGGGCTGCGCCTGGACGCGCCCTCGGCGCTCGGCGGCCGGCCGAACACGCCTGTTATCGATTTGACGTTGGATGACGACCCGGATTTGCAGCGCGCGATGGAGGAGTCGATGAGCACGCTGCATGCGGAGCAGTCGCAGATGCAAGTATACGCGCCGGTATACGCGCCGGCTCAGGCGCCGGCTCAGGGGGAAGGACAGGAGGGACCCGTGTTTGGTCCTAGCAACCGTCCGGCGGATCCGAGCTGGGCGTTGGTACCGTCGCATGTGAGATGTTCTTTTTGCCTTTGGGAGGTTTTGGCGCTGGCGTCGCTGACTCGGATCGCGCGTAGCAAAATGAGAACAACGAGGCCAGTTATTTGCAAAACTTGAATCGTGCGATCGAGGCGAGCTTGGAGACGGTGGGGGACTCGGATGCGCTGGAACCGTTTCCCGTCGAGCAGCAGTTGCGGAGGGACGGATGGTCAGTTTTTTTGAGTGTGGATTTGTGGATCTCGCTGAATGCACTACAGCCCTGTCGTGCTACGTCCGTCGATGCATACGATGGTATACGCTGCAAGCATCCTCCAAGGGCTGTTCTACGTGCCTCAAGTGAGAGAGCGGATGGCGTCTTGGCGTCCACCCATCCCCACCACCGAAGAGGAAGCAGCTGCGCCAATGAATGGGCCAGGTACATGCGCAGGTCATGCAAAGTCCTGCAAAGGTGACTGACGACGATGTACAGATTTTACAATGTGGGCTCTCAGCGAGATATTCACGCACATGGACCTCGCTCGGTTGTGTGATCTCAACGTGGATAAGCGGCTCCCTGCGTTCAATATTGAGCCTTGGGAGAGGCTTGCGCAACCCCCCGGGGAACTTTCGAGAAGTACGTGTTCTGCGTCACTTTTGAGGGCAGTAAGCTGAGCAGGGAAATTCAGAGTTCTTCGCTAGGCTAGCGGCTACGCTCGAGAAAGCCTTTGTAGAACAGTTTGCGCACACCGGGCAACTTCTTCCAAAGTGATTTCTTCTTTTCTGTCCACCGAAGGGGTACTTATGTCTACCCTTTAGACCGCGGATGCTTCACTTCCAGTATGGTAGTGGTATTAGCGAACCCGGAGAGCTCCTTCAAGAGACCTCCATTGTCCCGATCGATGTCAATGGTGGGGGGTCAAATGATCTCATTGGACGACTCTCCGCACAGTTGTCAAAACCTCAATCCGAGGCGGGCAAGCAAAGTGTCATATTCGAACCCTCTGAAGTAGTCGCGTTCGAGCTCGTTCGCTCGTCCTTGACTCAAAGCACCTCCTCCACTGGCAACGGATCGGACAAGAAACCGTTCACCTACCCAAAGTCGATATACCTCGACCAGTTCTTGAGAGAGAACGTCGAGCTTGCGCAGGCGAAACGTGAACAAAGACAAGACATGTTGAGGGAGGTGCAGCAGCTGGTGTTGCACAAGAACGCGTTGACGAATTTCGACGTGAGTCGTGTCTTGCGATGTGGGCCTACGGTATCCTGATATTCCGGATAGGGCAAGGATACGCTACAGGACTTGCGGTCTGCCATCTTTTACTTTGAGAACGTGGCCGATGCCAAGGATGATCCGGAGCGTGCCGATTCGATTCAGGCGACGACACGGAAGCTGAAGGGTATTTTGACTACCATCGAAGATGGGATCAAAGGTTCGCCTTATTGTTCTTCCGAGTCCTTTGGATTGGCAATGATGATGTTCTATAGCTGCCGACGAAAGGATAGTCACACTTCGTACTCTGGCCGAGACGTTACTCGAGTGTGAGGAGTTGCAACAATTCAAGGTATGTCCAAAGTCGTGGTATTTGGATGGTATGTTAATCGTGGCTGTACTCTAGTATGATCTACGGGTAGTGTTCGTCCACGACGGTCTGTATGGCAGGAAACACCTGTATTCTTACGTGCAAGACAAGTCTTGTTGGTGGAAGATTGCAGACTCGTTGATCGAAAAGGTGACTCGAGCTTCCTATGGCATGAATCGGCTCACATGAGGCTCCTTCTTCAGGTCCCCGAGGATCTGGTCCTCAACGATCAAGCGGGACTCCATCTCGGCGCTGGGCCGTACCTGTTATTATACTCGCGCGCAACGGAAGGGCCAGCGCCAGTCCTGCCTTGGATGGATGATATCAAGGTGAGACTCTTCCGCTGGATGTAGTGTTTTTTTCGTTGGCTGACGTTTTGGTGACTAGGATGACGTGAAAATGGCCAATAGAGAATTTTTATCGCAGCTCCCACCAGAGCTCGTTGGGGATATCGTGATTGATGAGGAAGACGCCTCGTCGGTGAAGAGAGGTGGTACGAGTAACGGTAACGGGATGGACGTGTCGTGAAGCGCGTGTGTAGGCATAAGGGGCGGATTGTACGTCGTACAGTAGTTGATAGATCCAGACTGGTTTTGTGACGAGTCGTGTTCTGTTTCTGGGACTCGATACGGAATTTTACTGTGAGTAAGTATTGATAGAGAGGGTCGCTCTCCTATAAGTACCGTGACAGGAATAAGCTAATTTAGTATTTTGATATTCCGTTCTCGCTCATTTGGCTGCTGCTCAGCGGGATGGACGGTCGCCCAGCGGGTTGGGATCCTATGTAATACACTTGTTCGGAATTCGTGATCAAGAGAATTTAGCGAACACTTTTATATATGTATCCCCACGTTTGTGGTCAACTTCGAGGACTCGAAGGGGCCACAGCGAAAAGTCTGGAACACGGTGATGAGTTGAGAGCTTCGTTCGATCGCCGCTTCAACTTGGTTCGGCTCCATGTCAACCATCGATGGCACGATGATGCCTCTTGTCGTGCGTTGTTCCTCGCCGAGTGGTGTATGCTTACGCCGATCGTTCTTACAGACACCAGTAAACCTGGCCTGGAGCAAGTCTTGGTGTGTATCCAGAACATTTTCGTACACTCGCGCTGATGCAAATGTCTCAGGTCCATGGTCATCTAACGTCACGGTTGGGTCCTTCGAAGAATGGCGCGACACACGGTTCTTGGGTGGACATTGACGGTGATCATCACTGATTGTCGCATGCGATCACGGGTAATGTCTGACGACAGTCAACTCGACAACTCCACCTCTACGTATCACCAACCTTACTCACGCAACGTACTAGTAACACATACAATAGTCATCCATCCGTGAACAATACAGTAAAGACGAGAGCAACCAGACAGTGATGACAGGACGATGTAATTGGACATAGGCGATATGACAGCGAAAAGACAGCGAGTAACATCGACATACAAGTAGCGGAGAACAAGGTGATAGAAGTCCGTACCCACATCATAATATCTCGACGACATCGGCATGGATATCCCTAACGAAGTTGACCTGGTGTCCCATACCTGGAAGAGTGATCTCGTGCTCTGTGGCAACGCGCTTGAGCTCTCCATTGAGTTGCTGCTGAAGTAACAGTGCATGGAACGGTTGTTGTAGACGGACGATCAATCGCAAAGCCCGAGTATAGTCATCCATCGCGGCGACGGGTAAAATGTGCAATGGCGAAGAGGGGGCAGAGTCAGTTTCGTCCTCATCTTCATCTTCGTCCTCGCCGTCATCCGCCGCCACACCCCAAGGCAAGCCATCAAGTGGATCGCGCAGATCACAGATCCACGGATTTATGAATATGAGTTTGCGTGCTTCCTCTGGTGATAGCTTGTCCGACGTCTGGAATTCCACAATACCGATCGCAGACACCCGAGCACGGTATCGAACTCCATGATCCTGCGTGAAACCTTGTATGCCGAGTCTTTTGATTGGAAAAATGAGGCAGGGGAGGTGCAGTCGACGGTTGGCAAACCGTGCAGGAGAGAGACGAGCAATCCGGTCGTGGACCAGTATAGCATCTGTCCGAGATAATAACCCACTTAATGTCGCAATGCGTGCCGCCATTTCGGCGTCCTCGATGGCAGGCGAAGCACTAGGCGGTCGGCGATAGACCGAAAGGGCGTCAGGAAGGCAACTGTTGTATGATGAAGAGCTTCCAGTCCAGTCGAGTACCGTCACTTCACCAGAACGAGCGACGATCTCCTCCAACAGGTGTCCCAACGCAGCATATCCCTCTCCGTAGTCCGGTCGAATATCACTCTTGAAGATACCGATTAGCGAATATGCCACGTCCTCCTCCACTGTCGCATTTCGCGTCGACGCGAGGCGTAACTTCTCACGGACGCTGAGATCGTCGGGGTTGAAAGAGACAATGATTTGGCAGGAAGTCTTGATGGCGTTTGCGAGTTCCTGCATGATCTCCAGCGAGTCTTTATGGTTGGAGTGGGTGTCACCGAGGTATGGCTTCCAATCACGAGTGTAGAACCGGATCACATGGGGTGCGAGAAGCTCTTGTCCGGTCCAGGCGCGTGTCATCCAGGCACTCTCTGTGAGATCACCAAGGGCCGATGGCGATGCTACGTCCCAGAGATGGACGAGGGTGGCCGTGGACGCCTCGTACCACTTGTACATCATCTTGAGTGACTGATTCAACACGGTGCTGATCGTCTTGTCGATGCAGGAAGCATCGCACCATGCCCACCGATATCCGTCGTCACGAACCACTTCACAGAATTTCTGCAACTTTTCGTTTCCGGATGATGGACCCAGCTGCCAAACTGAGCCGGCCAAGTTGACGTCCTGAAACAGAGCCTCCTTCCTTCCCCACACATGCGAGAGCGTCACATATTGAAAATATTCTTCCACCACTCGCTGGATGCGTCCCTCATCCAATTGCTCCGTCATGGACGAAAAGAGTTCTTTGAACTGTCGTTCTGATTTGAATATATCCCTTCGTTTTGGTCCGTCGCAGAGATGACCACTTTTGACATCGATGAGCACGACTGGGCATAGCCTGAATACCCCGCTAATGGAGTTGTCGACAACCGTCTCCGACCGGGAAGGTGGAACATATTTTTTGCGCAATTCTGGGCAATATAAGTCTCGACGTTATTTTTATGTAAAGTGGCACTCACGATGGACGTCTGGGTTGGACGACTGTTCCAGAAGAGAAAACATGTGGGTGAAGGCATCCACCGCTTCATGGTAGCGTTGGAGAGCGTGTAGAGCCACATATCTTCGCTCGTATCCGTCTAAACTCGCGGGGTCCAGCTTGATGACCTGCATTGGCTGAATTCAGAGTCCTCCAATACCGAGAGAGCGAGGTCGTACCTCATCTGCATCCTTCAATGCATCCTCCCACAGCCCCAGATTTCCTCGGGCAGTGCTTCGCTTCACGAAGAGACCGATAGATTTTGACGGATTCAGGGACAGTGCAGCAGTGTACTGTGCAACTGCGCGCTTAGGATCCTTGGATGTCGCCGCGACATCACCATTGGTTTCGAATGTGGTAATACACTTCTGGGCGATATCTGAAAAAAACACGTCATACAGAAATCTAAGTTGGCCAAGATCAAGCGTACCTGGATGCCAATTTGCAGTCATCTCCCTTGTGAGCGCTTCTTCACCAAGGGTTTCGACCATGATGTACATGGCTTGGTATAAGTTGGACTGAATTTCGGCGGCTAGCCTATCCGAATCAAAGTCCCATCCGAATATCTGACAGACTGTGTTGGTGGAATGGAAGAGGAAAAGTTGTGGCTTACGAGTGAGATGAATTGTAGGCGAGGATCGTTTCGAACCGGGATCGCTTCCTGCGCGAGCTTGAATGATGCTATCGCGCGTTCCTTCTCTCCTTCGTTCATCAACATGCTTCCAAGTAGGATGTGCATTCGAGCCTGTCGGCATCACGTCAACGTTGTCCAGATGACCAGGGCTCACCGGGTACGTACCCGGACGGTGGTGTATACTGATTTGTCATCAGAAGAATCGATCAAGTCTTCTACCGAAGAGATAGCCTTGTGGTGCTGTCCGCACTCAAATACCATCACCGCCTGAGTGGATGAACCATATGTATCAGCAGCGCGGAAGCGAATGAGCACATACTTTAATCGACAAGAGAAACTGCTTTTCGTTTGGGAGATCCTCCTCGAACACGACGTCAAACGCATCTATCGCGGCCTCGTGCTTCCCACTGCCAAGACGAGCGACTGCATTTGCGACCAAGCCAATGATGGATCGTTGAACATCAATAGACTAGGGTGCGGTTTCAATGTGGTATACGATTATATGCGTGAAAGAGTACCTTTTCGGCATCGTCGATGGCTATTTCCCATTGTTTCAAACGAGTGCGTACAAGAGCACGTTGAGCAAGCGCACGTGAACGGTAAAAGGGGTTGAAGGGATGTGAAATGTCGTCTGTAAAGAGTTGTTCGACATGGCTCAAGTTGTCCTGAGTCCACGACTTGAATGCCACATCGTTGATACACATGAAGGGCAACTAGGACGTGTTAGATTGGACAGCACTGGTAAGTCGGTCACTTACATTTACTAGCAAGTACGAGACAGGAAGGATGTCACGTAGATTCCGCAGGGTGACCTTCCCACTCTCCTCCCCAGTCGCAATCTGGCCATCATTTGGCGAGAGGGCAGTCCACCAAACGTTGCTTGTGTGCTTGATAACAGCGCCGATTTGCTTGTACGTAGATGTGTCCCAAATGGATAGTGATTTGGATGCGACAACGATAGCGAATTTCTGGTTGCGCGATAGAACGACGGAACCGAGCCATCCACCACCAGGAACAGGCCATTCTTTGAGCAATGATCCCGAGGACGTGTCGAAGTGCTTGACTCGGCTGTACGAAGCCGCAAAGAGCTGACGACCATCCGATGTCCAGGCGAGCGATGTCACCATGCGGGCGACCATGAAGGGGATGTCGAACAGTACTAGTTGCTGGCCATTGTTGCTGTCGTAGATGCGAATCGACTTGGCGGTCTTCTCATCCGCACTGTTTTCTGCGGCGGTTGCAGTTGCGATGCGGTCGCCGTTGGGAGAGAATCGCACCGCCACAACGCAATTTTCGTGCTTGAGTGGACCGACGAGCCGCTCTCCAGTGGTGATGTTCCAGATGCACGCTGTCTTGTCACATGAGCCCGTCGCCAGTTTGGTTGAGTCTGGTGAAACATCCACCGCAAACACGGAATTTGTGTGGCCTTTGATGTCGAGGACCTTTGCGTGGGTCCGTGCATCCCAGACGCTTGAACTCGTTTTTCCGTCGTTTAAATTCAGCCGCCTGAGTCCACACACCAGCCATTTGCCGTCTGGCGACAGTGCAGTAGCTTTGATTTTCGCCCCTTCGACTCGAATTGGTTCGCCGACCTCTTGCCCGTCATCCACTCGCCATTGCCGAAGTACTCCTTCTTCACCACCACTCAACACCTGCTTGCCTTCCTCGATAAACAGGACCGAAAATATTCTGT